>JAADVP010000526.1:0-19541 GCA_023335675.1 Globisporangium solare | reverse complement strand
GATTGCAAGCAAGAGCGCGCACATCATGCAGCAAAACACTGCGCAATGCGCGGTGCTTCACGCACAGTACGTGTTCGTGCGTATGCGCCGTTTCTCTCACCTCTTGCGGCGCCGCTGCCCGCGTCTCCGTGGCCTGGTCGGCGATGCATCTTCCTGCTCTTCTCCAAGCTTCGCAATGATGCCAGCAGCGTCTCCCTTGCACAGGCTACTATTAGAGCTGATGCTGTCTATTACGCATCCACGCAGCGTGTGTTACTTAATTACCCAAAGTAGTCAACTCATTACTCGTTTCCTCAAATGTAGACATGGGTACATTGGTTTCGATGTGCGCAGCATTCTAAAAATGTGCCATCACGTGGACGCAAAAAATGCGGCGGACGGCCATGATCGACGACGCGTTCGCTCTGAAAGCAGCCACTGTAGATGAGCAGCGGCCGAGCGCCACCGACCTCTGCGACCAACGACCGGCGCGCGGCGCTGCCGAAGCGGCTCGAGAAGAGCGTCAAGCAGAGCAGAAACAACAGCAACAGCGCCGATAAAAGGAAAGCGTCAAAAGCGAGCGTGACAGGGAAATACGAAGTCTCAACGGGCAGCGGCAGCAACAGCAGTGCGGCGCCCGCATCGGAGACCAAAAGCGGCGACAAGAGTCCGACGAAACAGCGCCAATCGATCAACCGAGTGGCTGTCTCGGCCGCGCCAGAGACGCCCACTGCGGCGACAACTACGGCTGTGAAACGACCCGCCTCGGCACCGATCAAGAAGAGCACGATCGGCGCATTGAGCATCGCGAAGCCGAGTCGGCAGAAGTCAATCGCCGACGCAAAATCGGAGACGACGGCATGCAATGTGAACAACGAGAGCAGCGAAGCGATCATCGGGCTGTCCGCGCGAACGTCAGTGAGTATCCCAAGCGTGGAGACGAAGGGTCGGGTGTCGAGAGCGATAAAGGTGGACCGACAAGCGAAGCAGGTATTGACGAAAACGAGCCCGCGACAGGCGTGCACTACGAGATCTTCGTCCATACGCGCCGGTGTGAGGAGGTGTGCTACGGCCTCGGGCCCACACTCAAGCACATCCGCAAGATGAAAAAGAAATACGACGACAACGACATGTATTGCACGTAAGTTTTGCGCGATTGATTCGATAGTAAGTGAACGTCGTCGACAACTAGTGAGTCTCTCTGCTTCCCATGGATGTGTATGCATAGCGGCGAGATCACGCAGGCCGAGTTCTTCTACATGATCAATGAAGAGGAGCGGCCGATCAGCAAGGGCATCTTCAAATTTGGGGGCATCGAGCGCGACCAAAAGTACATTTCCTTTGACCAGTACCTGCTGTGCGCTGTGCAGTTCGCGTCGCTCACCAAGCCCGAGCTCTTCCAGTACGTGTTCGATCTCTACGACGAGGGTCAGTCCGGGCGCTCGACGAGCGCGAGTTCGCGCACATGAGCAAGGAGCCACAAAACAAACAGTTTTGCTTCCCAAAGAATGTCGAAACAGCCATCAAGATGCTGGGTGGCGCCGATGGTGGACGCCACTGCGCTGCAACCGAGGACGGCTTGGTGGATTTGGCGCAGTTCATGAAATTTGCCAGAAACTTCCCCGTCGCCTTCTATCCAATCGTGAACATGCAGAAAAATGTGCGCTGCGACCATGGGGGAGTCATTCTGGTCTCAAGTCGTAGCACGGAGGTTGAAGATCCAGGATCTTGTGACTTATATGCGTCGAAATTATGGAGCAGTCCCGGAGACGACGCTCCGAGAACGCGTTTCGAGCATCTTCTTCGATGACGTGTTTTATATCCGCAAACGCGCGGGCGAATTGTACGCGCTCGAGCTGAAGCAGCGAAAAAAGCTCGGCTGGACAGGATAAACAAAACGAACGTTGAAGACAATGCGCCTTGGATTTCACTTCCCCGAGTCGCAAAGTTGTCGGTATTGGGCATCGTACATCAATTTGGCTCGTCGCCGGACTCGAACCGCAGACGTCTCACGATGAAACACGGCGCCCAAGACCTTGGCTTTCCAGTCCACAGCAGGCTGCTTCCCGTTATGATGCGCCATGAACACCAGCATTTGCTGGATCTCCAGCTTCTCACGTGTCTTCTCGACCCAGTACGCCTCACCGAGATTCCCCATGCGCACATTGCGCTGCATTTGAAGCAGCGGATAGAAGGCCACTTTGTTCTGCCGCGAGAGTCGCTCAAAGTCCTGAAATGTCAGCAACGTCTGGTGGGAGATCAAATCCCGATTCGACGCCATGCGCTTCGTGGCTATCGTCACGTTTTTTCCGTACGCTGAGTTCATGTCTTGCAGCTCACGGCCAAGTTTCAGTATGTCGGATTCGCCCATGGCTCCACCTGTCGCGCAGTCTTCATTATACACTTCGTAGAAAAACTTGAGCAGCTCAACCTCCGTGAACGATGCAAACGTGCACACGCAACACAGGTACTCGTCGAACGTGAGTTTGGGTTGTGATAGCGGAATGTGTGCCAGTCGGAAGATCGTTTTCGTCAAACTGCGTTTTTCTTCCTGAATCAAATAGAAAAACGCCGCCTGCGTGATCGTGTTGCTGTCGATATCGAAGCAATCGTTAGCATCCAAAGAGAGTGCGCAATATGGCACGCAAGTACACACAATGCAGCAACAACTCACGTACTTTCGGTGTCCTCGTCATTGAATTGCGTGCGAAGTCGCCACACATCTTTGCGCAACATCCCAAGATTGGAGCAAAGCGTTTCAACTTCCTGGGTTTCGACCATCTGGCCATACAACTTGCCTGACGATGTTCGTCGCGACGGCCGAGATGGATCTGTACGGGCAGCGGTGTCGCTATCCTTGAACTGGCTTGCCATGGTGTTGTCACGATTGCCATGGTGTGGAGCGACACTGTCCCCTGATGCTCCAATGCGGTCGGTGCTCCGCGCACCGGTGGCGAGTTTTGCAGCGATCCCCCACCCGGGTCTTGATTCGACAGTAGTGGCTGGTGCTGTGGCGACGACGATTTTCCGGGGCTTTGGCTTTTTCGTCTTCTTTAGCCGAAGCGCGTTCTGCGCCAATGGCTTGACGCCAGAAGCTGTTGACGACTCCAGCTTTCACTTGTTTGGGGCAATCAATACTGCCGGTCCCTCGAGGAGTTGAGCAGCACGAGCCAAAGCCTCGAAAATAGCCAAAAGGATCTTGTTCAAGAATGACCGTTAGACGTACCTTTGTCATCCATTTTTGGCATGCATGGAGATTGCATTTCAAACTTCGACAGATAACGCAGTCTTCATGACGGTCGAAGCAAACGATGCCTGGAAACAACGACGGGAAAGCACACTGCTGCTTCACCGGTAACGTCCGAGGTACACAAGAAGAAGAAGAAGAAGAAGAAGAAGAAGAAACCTGCTGTCGACACAAAGCACGATATCGAGTCATCAGACGACCACACACTGCCTGGAAGCAATGCGTCAACGACACACGGCACAAACTCGGTGGTGACTATTCGCCAAGTTGCCGTCAAGCAATCTTCGTCCAACGGCTTGCAGGCAAAATCGGCGGCTACAGGAACGAGCGCAGCGCCCCATCCTGCGAAAGTGTCTCCATCCAATGATGCCCAAACAGACGAGTCTGCGCCGTCCGAGCTCCCAGTTGCGCAAACCGAGGGCTTCTCCACGGGCGTGTACAAGATGCTGCTCGAGACGAAACGCGCGGAGCTGCTGTGCGAATCTATTCTGCTGACGTACCGCAATGTTGCGCATTTAAAGAAGATCTTTGACCGGGAAGACGACTTTCGCAGCGGCGAGATCACGCAGGACGAGTTCTTCACATTGATTAACGAAGAGAAGCGCAAGCTCACGTCAGGCACCTTCGAGTATGTTGGTCTGCCGCAAAACCCCAAGCGGCTCAAGTTCGACGACTTTGTGGTGTGTGCCATCACGTTTGCGGCGCTTTCGCGACGCGAGCTTCTGCATTACGCCTTCACGCTGTTCGATCACGATGCATCTGGAGCAATGGACGAGCGCGAGCTGCGGGAATTCTGCGGCGATTTGAAGAGCAAAGGCTTCTTCTTTGAGAAAAACGTGCAGATCGCGCAGAAAAAAATGGTCGATGGCGATGTGAAAAAGCACGGGGCTCGAGCCATCGGAGACGGACTTGTCGACTACGAAGATATAGCGAATGGGACCACCCAGTTCCCCGCTGCGTTTTATCCGATTCTCCAGTTTCAGCGAAACATCCGCGCAGCGACGCTGGGAGAACCGTTCTGGATCCGGGTCGAAGAACGGCAACAGCGCATTGAAGTGCTCGTGCACTATATGAGGTTTCATGAAGGCCGCTTGCCTCCGCTGTCGATCCAAGAGCGCATCAAAGCGCTCTTTCAGAGGGAAGTGCATGCGCTGCGAAAGCGAGCCGTTGTAAAGTATGGCCAGGAGAAGCGACAATGAGGGATCGAACGGGAGGCAGAGCGAGCTCGTGAGTCGCCGCTGATGCTCGAAGAAGCTGGCGAGGGTGACAACTAGCGGCAAGCATCAACCAAAACAACAAAACCTTTTCAGTCAGATGGGTGCATGCCTCTTCTTCAAGAAAGCAGGTACGCTCCAAGCAGCACTGTAGCTACGATTGTGATGATCAGCTTCAAAAAGAAGAGTCGCGAGGCTGCCCGCGATTGTCGAGACAACACAACTTTCGACACCATGACGCTGCTGGAGACCTGAGGCACACCAGACTTCGACTTCGCTGCCGCCTCCAGCGTTGTCTTCAAAAAGTCAAGTGCCGGAAGCGTCATCGAACGATTACCGGCGAGTTCAAACACGTCTTGGAACTCGGCCGGGAAGTTCGTCAGAAGGTTGGCTTCCATGTCGCGCTGCAAGCAATACAGAAGGAGGTCAGCTAGTTAGTGCAAGTCAGCAATTATCTACGAAGGTTAAACTCACCTGCGTCACGGAAACCCCGTTTTGCGTGCGATACAAACCGAAGTCGATCAGCTTGGGGACCGCACTGAACAGCAAATTCGGCAGTGGCAGTAAAACCATCATCGCATGGATCGATAAGTACGTGCACGCGATGGTATCCGGTAACCAGCTCGATGTGTTCGCTTGGACGCCGCTCTGTCGAGAGCTGTTGCTTTCCATCACAAGGCTGAACAATTTGGACATCTCATGCAGGGTCTCGACAAAGAGCAACCGCAGGTTACGGTCGCGGAGACTCGTTGCGACGTTGTCGCCAGTCAGCGCATTGATGTAGTAAAACGTGCGTAGCATCGTTGTCCCCCACTTCAGCGCTGGTAACGTCCACGCACATGGTCGCAACAAGTTAGCACAATGACGGCCAAGCTGGACAGCAGCACAGCCTGGTTACCTTGGATGTTTCTCCGGCTCAGCACCTGATGTCCTGTCCCTTCAAGTAGATCCAGCACATACAGCGCATCAACCTTCTCTTTGCTGCACGCATGACATATTTAAATCAGTCGGATGCAGATCACGCTTCCATTCCGTCTTATTTGCAGTGAACAAAAGCCAAAGAGTACTCACGCCAGCCGCTCCACAAAGTAGCAGCCTTCTGAGAGTGGAGCCAACACGCCGTCGTCAGACTTCACGACTTGGAACCCGAGACCGCCATGCAGGACGATACTGTCGCCAAACCTAGAGGACACAGAGAAGCAGGACAGCCAAAGCAAATAGCAAAATAAGTCACGTCGAACAGCGTCTGGCATCGTTTGCTGGAGATGGAAGCGCGTACGCTTGGTCGAGTTGAGTCAGTTGGCGCATCGTCGTCTGGAGGCTCACCACGATGCGCTTTGGCTGCTTCTTCTCCGCTTTCTTAACTCTAGCGTTCATACATTACGCCCACACAACCACGCCATTAGCTAAAACCTGCCAACAAGGGTGATCACGTCTTTTGCGCGAAGCAACCTACCGTTTCTGGAGAAACTGGACGCTGGTCGCGGTCGTATCCGAGTCCAACAGCAGGATCCACACGTGACACTCTGCGAGCACCTTGTAATCGAGCGTTTCCTCGTAGTACTTGACTCCCATTGTCTGCGCATCGAGCGCGATGCCGTCGCTGCGTCGAGCCTTCGAATTCACCGATGCTGCTGGCGCCACGCCACAATCCACATCCATTCGAGAGTCCAGCCCGACGACAAACACTTTCTCGCACTGACCGCTCGTGGCCATACAGAGACCCATATACCTGGCGCTCTGCTCGCCCTCGCGTGAGAGAGCGCTCGCGTGCGTGTACAGCAGCGCCACGCGCGGCCGCGCCCCAGCCGCCGGTGCTTCTCCGCTGGAGCTCGTCATTTTCTTTCACTGTCAATGGGGACTGCGCATGTTTGTACCAAGGAGAGGTTTATAACATGGATGCTGCCATGTGCAATTGCTGTTATAAAGTCTGTGAACAACACGCGATTGATAAATCACCCAACCCATTGTTTGGAAGGACCATCGATGGATCGCTATTGTAGACCCCAAAAGAGGAACTATTTGCAAATGTTGAGATGTTCATCATACAGTAAAGCAAAGGTAGCAGAGGTCCACTTTTATCCCTTAATAACCATTTTTCCACAATAGATTCGTAATAGAGGTCCTTAATAGTGCCCTCAGGTTCCACACTTGAAGTTGCCGTCATTTCAGCCAATCCGCACCCAGCAGCAGCCTTTCGTCCACGCTTCGACGACTGCAGCAGTCATTCCGCAATTGCCTCATAATAACATCCTCGCGCCGAGAATGCTCCACCGACTAACTCGTCCGGCCCCGATGACCGCTCTGCGCGCGCTGCTGCGCCCCTCGACTGCGACGGCGCAGGCGATGGTTCGTGCCCACCGCGGCTGTTCGTCCTCGTTCCTTTGTGATGGCGAATGGCGCTGACCTTGTCTACCGGGTGTTGTGTGGTGTGTGTGCATGTGTGCGGCCAGTCGTTGAGCACGTCGTTCGATTTGTTTACGCCGACGGAAGAGCACGGTGCGCTTCGTGAAATGCTCGCGAACTTTGTCAAGACCAAGGTCGATCCGCAGGTACGTCGCGCTAGTGTAGGAGTGTGCTTGTTATTTCGTGTGGAGCCTGTTACTTGGACCAAGCGATGGTGACCACGAACATTATAAGTTGATGCGCGCTGCTGTCACGTCTATTGGTTTAAATAGGCGCTGGAGCATGATCGCGAAGAAAAGTTCAACGTCAACCTGTTCCGCGAACTTGGCGACCTTGGACTTTTGGGGATCACCGCCCAAGAAAAATACGGAGGCTCGGAAATGGATGCGCTAGCTGCTGTGATTGCGCACGAAGAGCTCTCGTCGAGCGACCCCGCATTCTGTCTCTCTTTCTTGGCGCACTCGATGCTTTTCGTGAACAACATGGCTCGCAATGCATCGGACGAACAGTGCAAGAAGTACCTTCCTGGCGCGTGCTCTGGTGAAAAGATCTGCGGCATGGGCATGAGCGAACCATCCGTGGGGACCGACGTGCTCGGCATGCGCACGACTGCGAAGAAGTCGGACTGCGGCAAATACTACATCTTGAACGGGACCAAGTACGTTTGCAGTACGAGTAGAGAAGACAAATTACCAAATGATGAGCGCTAACATTGTATGCGCTTTTCACTTTTGACAGGATGTGGATCACCAATGGCGCGATCAATGACACCGAGCTGGGCGATGCGTTCTTGATCTACGCGCGTACTGGTAATTCCGGCAAGGCGAAGGACGATTTCTCGTCATTTCTTGTCGAAAAGGGCTACGAGGGTTTCTCCCTCGGCCAGCGCATCAAGAACAAGTGCGGCATGCGCGCATCGAACACTGCCGAGCTTGTGTTTGAGAATGTGAAGGTGCCGATTGAAAACCTGGTTGGCCGTGAAGGTGGCGCTGTGCTCTGCATGATGCGCAACTTGGAGATTGAGCGTGTTACTCTGGCTGCCATGAGTCTCGGCATCGCTCGTCGCTCGCTGGAAGTGATGAGCAATTACGCCAAGGAGCGCGTTGCGTTCGGATCGCCATTAAACAACTTTGGCCAGATCCAAAAGAACATTGCGGAATCCTATGCTGAATACATGGCCGGCCGCGCGTACGTGTACAACACTGCCAGGTATGCTCTACTGGAATTTGCCTGCTGTCGTTTTGAGTACGTGTATTTTTCTGACTTCTTTCTCCCACAGACAATTGAAGCTGGACAGTGTGGGCAACCGCGTGGACACCGATGGCGTCAAGTTGTACTGTGGCGACATGGCGAAGCGCATCGCGGACCGAGCGATCCAAACGCTTGGTGGATACGGATACGTCGGTGAATACAACGTCGAACGTCTCTGGCGAGACTCCAAGTTGCTCGAGATCGGCGGAGGCACCAACGAGTCTCACCACAAGAACATGGTGCGCGATCTTGCGTCCCGTGACAAGTTCTAACCAGTGAGAACGACAGTTTGCGCAGAATCCTTTTTTTTTTAAAGCACCACCACGAAATACGATGTTCTCATCACACATTACAAATGCTCTAATATCCGTGTCATTCGTGCATCTGCCGACCATGAATGGTCGGCAGATGCACGAGCGTTATCAGGTCTCTTTACAGGAACAGCGATATTGCATTTCCTCTATAAGAACAAGATTGCTGACATGGCACACGCTGTCAACGATTTATTTGCACTGGCACCGAAATACGATCCACACCTCGAGATCGCCAGCGAGCGAGCGAATTCTCTATTCTCACTCGGGACAGAGCCCACTGCGTGCATCTCTCTGCTATCCTGCTGGTTCCCCAAGATCGCGACTGGCTTCGCCTGAAAAAACACGGCCTCGAAAGATCGCGTTTTTCGGTTGTCCCTTTTACGAAAAAAGAATGGGTGGCTGGGTATTCGGTGCATTTCGAATATATAATATAATGCGTAACCACCTGCGGCAAACCCGTTTGCACTTTATAAGCGAGAGTGTACAGTCTGTGATCTTCAGCAAGGACCCGTGGGTATGGCCCGTACCCTTGCCAGGTGGTTACATTTTTTTTGGCTGTGTGGGATACTGTAGTTAGGTGGTTGGTTGGCCACGGAGTGAAGGAGAAGAATGAACCCGCAAAGCGACAATGCGATTTGGTTTAGCAGACGACGGTGCAGCAGCAGCAGCAGACTCTTTGCGCACATGCCCATTGAGAGACAGCGACATACCATGCTGCTTCGACCGACTGCGACCGGCAGAGCGTAAACAGGCCCGCGGCACTACCTCTGGTGCGATCGTAACCATTGAAATCGACGACACTCTTCTAATGTTTTTTTTACCTGTCGTAAAAACGCAAGGTTCTGGAACAGAGTGCCACTTTTTACGTGTTCGTAAAAAAAACGCCAGATCTAAACGGCCAGTTACAACCTGACGCAAACCTCTTGATTTGCATAATTGCAGGCTCGAGACAATATGGGAAGGGGGTAGGGGTCGCGCGGGTTATGACTGCCAAGCGAACGGAGTATTGAATATGGGAGGAGGGCGCGCAATTCGGATGGGTTACGATACGCTAGCTTGCTGGTTTATCTCCAGTTGCCAACGAGGATACCGAGACCTCTACAAACTGATTTTGTTCCCCTTGGGTGGTGACCTTTCCCTGCTTTCTCTTGCTTTCCAGGAAAGAAAAGCATCCGTAGGTTTTTAAGGTTTTTCACATAGAGAGACGCTGTATAAAGTAGGTTTTAGGTGCTCGACATGGGACCGCACCGCGAGGTTTTTCAGTGGCATTTCTGTTTTTTTTTGCGTTTGTTGGGGGGGATTGCCCGTAGCGTTCGCGCGCTGGGATTTTTTTCATTTTGGATATTCCAAGGAAGGCGAGCGAGCGGTTTGCCCCCTCCCATTTAGACGCCCCCCCGTTCAAACAGTCACTCTTTCGTAGCGAGAAAACGAGGTTGGTGGCGTTTTGGGCGCGACCATCACTCTGCCTCATTTGCAAATTTGCCCAGAAGTTGGCGCGCGCCTCCCGCGCTCATTTGCGAAAAAGGAAAGAGCGACACAGGCGGCGGTCCCCACACAGACAGACGCACTGACAGGCAGGGCCCCCCGTTCTCCTCACGCGCTCGCAGACGACCCGCGTATCAGCCGACGACGCCAGCCATTCGTTTGACGAAGGCAGCAATTGAAGCGGCAGCAGGGAACCACCCAGCAACCGACCGTGCACTCCCCGTGCTTGAGCGTCTCGTGTCGCACCCGTTGAGAACCATAGCGGATCCGACACTCGACGACGAGCGAGACCAGGTGGAGGGATCGGTGAATCGAAAACAACGATCGAAACAAGCGACGCTTCTCTCGGAATCGACAGCCACGACGTCGCCGATTACGCACTCACCGCAGCAACCCGACCACGTGTTCCAGACGCCAGTGATTGAAGTGGTCGAATCCGGGAAGGCGCTGAGTTGGAGCGCGGAGAATTCAGTGGAAGCCCGGAGTGGTGGAAGCGCAAGTAAAGGCGTCGAGTGCGTGCGTGTGTGTGTGATGATGGTGGAGCAACAACAAACGCAGAAATGTTCGCCCACGCAAGACATGAACGGAACTGTGACTCCGACAGAGACAACAGCAGCAACAGCAAACTCCAGCACGTCCACGATGACCCCGACGAAGTCCAGCGAAAACGGATCAGCGTCTGGCGGTGCGAATGGGGATGAAAAGCTCGACGAAAAGAAACCAGACATGTCCGCGAAGAACGCCTCACAGATATCGTCGACTGCAACGATGACAGCGAATACAACGTATGAAGCGAACGGCAGTTCTCAATTGCGATCGAGCGCTTTCGATCTGCCGCGAGAAGTGACCCAATATTCGCCATTGCTGGTGGGTAAATACTACATTCAAGACAGGCGAGCAGTGTGGACCGGTCGGTGGGGAATGACAGAAGCAGCCTTTGAAGAGAATGGTGTTACTAGTCCGTTTGAGATGAAGTCGCAGGAAGATGTCTACATTCCAACTTGTGCGGGCAGCTCCGATAACATTCACCCAGCGTTTGCGGATGGATCACTTGCGCGATCATCAAGAATTGAAAATGTACCAGCGTCCGAGATCTGTCCAGCTTATTTCGGCTACGAAACGGAGTCAAGTGTAAGATCGGCGATGCCATTTCACAGCAAGTACACAGGCTTCTTCCAGATTCAAGCTATGAAAGGGAAACCACAGACTGTGACCGAGAAAGACGTCGAAATTCGGTTTGTGCACGATCCAAGTTTGCCATCTCACTTCTTGGTATCCGGATCTGGCGAAAATCGTTTCGGCTTGTTTTCTCTACACGGATCTCTGCACAAAGAAACAAACGAGCTGCGAATGTACAAGGTATATAAGCCCAAGACGAAAGAGAAGCGAACGTTACCTCGACGTGGTCGGGCCTCGAAGGTTACTGCACAAGCGAGCACATTGAAGCTTCCAACGAAAGTGGCTACCCCTCCGGTCGCTGTCGTGACTCCTCCAGCCGTTGTTCACGTTCCAGAGCCAGTAAGTGTTGTTGCGCCACGAAACGTGGTGATGCCCAGCGTTGATTATAACTCGCCATCCGTGGTTGCAAGGGGTCGTTCAGAGCGAAAGCGGGTGGCGCCAGCGCACTTGCGGGAGGAGAATGTGATTGAGTTTGACCGAATCCCTCACAGTGTGAAGAAGTGCCACAGCATCCTGAAGGGCTTGATGGTCAATCCTAAAGCGGGACCCTTCTTAGCACCCGTGGACCCAGTGGCTTTGGGTATTCCTGACTATTTCCAAGTGATCAAAGAGCCAATGGATCTCGGGACTATTCGACAGAACCTGGAAGGAGGTTACTACGAGGATGCTTCTGTCTTTGCTGACCATGTTCGGTTGGTCTTTCGAAACGCAATGCTCTACAATGCAGCACACAGCCAAGTGCACATTTTTGCTCAAAGGCTCTCGGAAGATTTTGAGAAGCGAACCAAGAATTTGAACTTGAAGGCTGCTGCAAATGAGAAACTGGGTGACAAGCATAAACTTATGAAGACGAAGAAGGAGCGGAAGTCTGAAAGCAACCATTCATCCAAGAAAGTGAAAGGCGGCAAAGGTGCGAAAGGCAACACAAAGCGACGCGTTTCTGGTGACGACCAAGGCTTGATTATGTCCTTGAAGGAGGATATCGAGAGACTGAAGGCAACCCTTGAGCAGCTGCAGCCAAGCACCGTCAAGATTGTGACTCCGAAGCCTTCAAAGCCCGCAGCGAGGTATGCATTGAGCACTTTTGGTTGACGATTTGTGATTCTTCACTAATTCTTGTGCATCTGTTCAGGCCGTTCAAGATGGAAGATCTAACCGAGGAAGAGCTGAATGAACCAATGAGCCAGATGGATAAAGCGCGTCTGGGTGCTGACATCAGATCTCTTCCGCAGGACAAGATTAACCGAGTTCTCCAAATTATTGCCGAAGCTGTTCCTGTTGCAAAACTCGCGAACGAGTATGGCGAAGTTGAGATTGACATCAACGCATTTGATACACGTTGTTTGCGGATGCTTGAGGGATACATTCGGGTACGTCCTGTTTACATAAAAACGTGCATGCTGATTTGTGTGCGACAGAGCTAACTATGCTTTTCAACAGGAAAATGGCATTGGCCGAAAACGGAAGCGTCCTACCACCACGAAGAAAGGCAAAACATTACCCCCCGTTAATCGTTTGAAGTCGGCAAAAGTGGCGGCTTTGAACATTCGAAACAGACAAGAGGAGTTGAAGCATCAGCTCGCGGCAATTGATAACGACGGCCCGCAAGTGTCCCACGAGAAGCGACCTGATCACGATGTGGTTATGACAGACGCGGATGGCGGTGTAGAGGCTGATGATGCCGACAAAAGAGATGCTGATAGTTCGTCTGACAGTTCGTCGAGCTCTTCTGACTCTTCAGATTCAGATAGCGACAGTGACAGCGATTCTGAATCAGATGGTGGCGTGCCTATTCAGCGGGTGAGTGCTGCGTTTTAGGCTGCTGCGGCTTGCTCAGCTGTTCAAGAATGTTAACGAGCCCGTGTTGCAAACGACAGTCTCCGTCGCTCGTGAGCGCACCGGCTTTGTCCCAGATTTCGGAGTCGAGTTCTTCGCGTATCGGTTAGTCACATGATGATGTTGCGTGTTGAAGTTGTGGTTGAAGAGAATTCTAAAGCGCTCTTTACAGATGCAGCAAAGAAAATTCGAGACGAGGTTTCAAGCTCGGAGCCATTGAAGGTTGAGAATCGAGGCGCATGGAGCTTGCTTGCTCAGAAGGAATCGTCGACTGGTAAATCTCCTATTCACTGCGAAGAAAGTCACACGAGTTCGCTGTGGATGTCTGCTCGCACAATGGAGCAAATGAAGCAGCAAAAGTTGCAACGAAAAGAGAAAGAGCGAAGCGAAGAGTTCGAAGCCCAACGTCGTCGCGAAGTGGAACAAAGAGAGCGTGAGAAAGAGAGAGAGCGCGAGGAAATGGAGCGACGCAAGCAAGCGCTGGAGGCGCAAGAAGAGCGAGTTCGTGAGGAACGCGTTCGAGAAGCGGAGCGCGCTCGTGCCGCCCAGCGAGCTGTGGAGCGCGAAAAGCTGACCCGAGACGATGACACCGGACACCATGAGCACACTCTGACAGAAGATTTAGAGTCTTTCAGCTCTTCGTCGTTTTTGTAAAGTATTTGGTGCGCAAGACTGAGAGGCTGCAGGTTGTGTGTCGCGTGGAGTTTTCAGACGCATGAATGCTGATACGATTGCGGGTGCGGATGCTTGACAAGACACAAGGCTTCCTGCGGACCCGTGGAGTATATGTGTAGTACGCATGTGCCTGGTGGCGAATTATTTAAGGAGAGTTTAAGGAGAGTTTTGTTTTCTGAGGAAGAAAAAGAACGGAAGAATTAAATGAACGAGGACATTCGATGGACGCATGCTGCAACATGTACCCAGGTAAAACCAGTCGCTCACCTCCCGAACCCAGCGGTCGTGAACAGTCACTGGAGTTGAAGTTGGCACGATGGAGGCGCACTCTTTGCAGGTGCACGAGCTGCACCGGAAGTTCGAGGACTTGAATGAGGAGATCAGCACGGCACTGCGGCGGCAGCAGGACGAGTTGAGCGCCAATGCGAGCAGCGGGAGCGGCGCCGCCACCGCGTTCACCAAGAAGGACGTGCTGCGGCTCGCCAAGCGCGCGATCGACTGGCGAGAAGACGTCACGCAGCTCGCCAAGCACATCGACCTGCAGCTCCAGAACAGCCGCGCGCTGCAGTCGCAGGAGGCCCACGGGCTGCTGAGCACGTCGGCCGCGAGCCAGAAGCAACAGGAGAACTACGAGAGCGCCAAGCTGCGCTGTCTGCGCTCGGACCTGCGGCTGCTGCTCGACTTCCGCGTGGGCTTCCACCAGCTCAAGAGCGACAAAGAGCCCGCGAACGCGCTCGCGCTGCTCTCAGACGCCGAAGTCGAGACTGTGAGTGGAATGTGTCTGGAGTGTGCTGCGCAAGGGAAGCTAACGTCTGCGCCAATTGTCTGTGAGTTCAGAAACAATTCAAGGACTTCATCGAACGCAGCGTCAAGAAGGAGAAAACCGGCAGCAAGGACGCGCTGATCGTCGAGCTCTTTGAGACACGGCGCGAGCTCATGAGCAAGATCTCGGAGGATATCCTCAAGGAGAAACAGCAGCTCGACCTCGAAGTCGGGTACGTGAATGCGCTTTCTCTCCTCATGGCGACTTGGTTATGGTGCTCATCGTGTGGCTGTAATACGTTCTGGTAGAGCCTTGGAGTCCGCGACGACCGTAGCCCGCGGCATGGGCGACTCGGAGTGAGACGTGCTGGCGTCGTACGACACACAGCTCTATATATCCGCCCACTGTGTCTTGACTAGAACCTGGATGCTCGTGCATGTGATGCTCGCCTTGCTTTCCTTAACTGCGTGGATGTAAACGTCAAGATGGCTCAGGCGCTGCTGGATCTGCAGACGGAGATGCGAGATCGGTTTGCTAGCAAGACACGCAACCTGACTGAGCGCCATGATGCGACAGCTTCTTCGTCGGCGACTCACCCGGCAGCGTTCAGTACGGACGACACCCAACTCGGAGACGTTCGCTTTGCTGGCAGCAGTAAGGCGGCCATGGCGACGAGTGGCTCGCAGGGCAATAAAAACTCGGCGGTGCTCGACGACGTGCAGTTCCTGGTGCAGAAACTCAAGCGCGAGCTTGCTGACCTCAAAGCCGCGAACGCCAAGCTCGCGCTCACAAACTCGCAAATGGAAGACGACCTCGTGCACCTACAGCACCGCTTCGACAACGAGAAACGCGCGCACCTGAACGACAAGAAGTTGCACATCCCAAAAGTGCAAAAGGTAAGTGCTATGGCTGCCTTTTCACCTTGTCTTGCAGAGAAATGGGCTGAAGTGAATCGCGTATGGACGTCGGCAGCTTGAAGAAGTGGTGCAGACGACGGCAAAGGCGTTTGACGAACTCAAATTGAGCGTCGACCTAATCACTAACATGTACAAGGTTGATAGGTCTCCAAAGTTCCAGTTTTTGTGACAAAGATACATACGAATATGCTGTTTGACTGATTTGGGGGATGATATCCAGAGCTTGATGCAGATTCTGGCAACGCGTCAAGAGGAAGAAGATGACGTGAAAAAGGTCGCGCGATCGCGTCGCGTGTAAAAGCTCGTCCATGGGCAGTGCTGCTGCGTGACGAGTTCCTGACGATGTATGTTTCCATGCATCGATAGGAACGGGATCGGATTGCGTTGCTGCTCTCGTCCGAAATCAAAAAGATCGCAGTGCTCACAAAAGTACGCGATCATGGTGATGTTAACTCAGCTGCGTTCAAGACGGACTAACTCTCTCTTTTGATGCATTTGGATGCCAGGAAAACGAGCGGAAGGACAAACTTGTGACGCTGGCGATGGCTGCGCGCTACGAGATGATTCAGCACGCCAATCGCAGCGAGAACCTTGCAAACGAGCTCAAGAGCGAGAACGCAGCGCTGGAAGCACGCGCCAAGAGCGCTGAGGACGAAGTGGCGGTGCTCAAAGTCCAGCTCGATGGGGTCTATACGCGCCTCGAGGCAGCTGAAGACACGCAAATGCGCACGAGCGAGACGACCACGCAGTTGCACAACGAGATGCGCGCGACGCTGGAAGCCGCGCGCACCCGAGAGCAGGAGATGAGGGTCAAGTACGAGCGCGACGCCATGGTTCTGCAGTCGAAATTCGACAAAACGAAGCGCGAACTACTCGATACGATGTCGCAGAACCTGAACCTCGACGGCCGACTCCGCAAAGCGCAGGAGAAGATCACGCGTATGGCAAACATTGGTGGCAGTGCAGCAGGAGCAGCGTCAGGTGGGCATAATGAATAGGCAGTGACACGCAGTAGCTTTGCCTATTGCTCTGTATTGTAGATGACTTGTCTACTTCATAAAAGCCTCATTTTTGTCTAAATCTCAATGTCGCGCTTCTGAGGCACGCGAATGTGACGCATGGTCGTGCCTGCCTGAGTTGGCTTGAACGGTGCTTGCCGGCCGTACGGCTCAGGGATGCCCAGATCTTCGGGGATGTACGCGTTCGGCCGCGCCTCGGCCGTCGTGTACGTGAGTTGCGTCGGGAAGCTCTGCGCATGCGCGGCCGCCGCTCGCGATTGCTGCTTCATGATGCGCATCTCCTCGTCGCGCAGCTTTTGCGCTTGGAGGCGAACCAGCTAGTGCTCGCAGAACTGGTTAGGTGCGAGCCCCTCCTGGAGCCGCCGATTGCACTCCCCGACGTCGACCAGCGCGTCATGCTTCTCCTGCTGCAGCTTTATGGCCGTGGCCTGGTGCATGGAGAGCTCCGAGACGACGGCCATCATCTTGCGCGTGGTCTTCTTGATCTTGCCCTGGAAGTCGTTCACCTTCTTGGCCAGCTCGAGGGTCTCGCCTCGGCGCTCCGTGGCCTGCACACGCAGCTTGTTGGAGAAACTCGCGACTTCCTCAAGCACGAGCTCCTTCTCGAGCAACTGCTCTTTCTTCTTGTTGTACCGGTCCTCCAGGAACGCGAGCTTCGTGCCCAGTTGGTCTTCATCCGGGTCGTCGCCATCGAGCGCGCACCACCGCTCGCTGTTCTTCGGCGTCTCGAGGTCGCAGCACAGGAGCTCCGTCACGTCTTTTTCCTGCTTGAGGTCGTCCTGGATGTCGAGGATCCGCTGTGCAAGCTGCGGCAAGTGAGGTAGCTGGTGCCGGGCGTTCTCGAGCTGCCGCTGGAGATCCGCGAGCTGGATCTTGAGCATGTGGATCTCCTGATCCTTGCGCGTGAGCCCAATCTCGCCCTCGTTCAGCGCCTGCTCCTGCAAGTTGGCCTTCTCGTACAGGATACAGAGCTCGTCGTTGCGGTCGATGAGCTGCACGCCCGTGGCGTTGCGCGCGTCGACTGCGAGATCGTACTTCTTTTTGAGCCGCAGCATCTCCTTCTCGGTCGCCGTGATGATGCCGTTGAGCTTGTCGATCTCGACGATCTGCTGCTCGACTTGCTCCTGCTTGAGTCGGTACTGCTCGTGGCTCTTGTTCGTGTCGAGGCGAAGCGAGTCCCGGGAGCACTGCGCCGTGCCGTACGCGAGTTTTTCCTTCACGAGCGCCTTGTCCTTGGCCAGCGACTCGTTGCGCAGCATCTCGACTTCGTTGTGCAGGATCTCGATCTTCTCCTTCATCTCGGCCAGCGCCTGCGACGACGCCTGGATGAGGTTCACGTACTTGTTGCGCTCGTTCTTCACGACGTCGTAGAGCGCCGAGAACTCTTTCAAGTGGTTGTTGGTCTCGTTCCACTTCTTGGCCAGGTCGAAGATCACGAGCTCCTTCATCTTGAGCTCCTGCTGGGTCTGCTTCTCGGCTTCCAGCGCCGACGCCGCCTCGCGCGCTTTCATCTCGCGCTGCGCCGTGAGCATCGCCACGAGCTTCTTCTGCTCGCCTTCTTCCACGAGCCACTGCGCAACCTCTTCTTTGAGCGCGCCCACTTTTGTCGTGAGGTTGTCCAGGTCTGCGGACTGGTGCTTCTCGCCGTCTTCCTGCTTGAGGAAGCGCGCGATGAGCAAGTCCACCTGCTGCTTCACCTCGAGCTGCATCTGCGTCTGCTTCTTGTTTTCTGCCTTCAGAGCGCTGATCTGGTGGTGCGCATCGGCGACCTGCGACTTTAAGTTTGGCAGCAGCGCCTTGCTGCTGTCGTAGAGCATGATTTTCTTTTTCAGCTCGCGCTTCAGGTGGTCGTAGTCCTTCTGGTCTTTCTGGACGCGTTCGTTCTCGCGCCGGAAACTCATGTCGAGCGCTTTCCCCGCCATCTCGAAGCGCGTCTTCTCGCTCAGCCGCAAGACATGCGTATTTTTCTCCTCGCGCAAGTGTAGGTTGACGTGGTCGACGTCGCGCTGGCGCTGGTCGATCGTGTCGCGATGCACATCCAGCTTGTGCGAGAGCTCTTTCTGCACGTCCTCGGCCTCGCGCATCTTTGCCGTCTGCTCCTCAACGGTTGCGTCCAACTCGGCAACTTTTTCACGCGCTCTTGCGATCTCGCGCTGCAAGTTGGACACGGCCTTCTGCACCACGTCTGCCTGCTTCTCCATGCGCTCGGGGTCGTTCTGGAGCTGATTGAGCTGCTTTTGCTCCGAGCCGCAGCTTTGCTCGAGCCGAGCGTTCTCTGATCTCAGGAATTCGAGACGGCTGAGGTAGTCCTTCTTGCGCTGGTTGTCCTTGGCGATCTCGTTGTCGATCCGGTGGCTCTCGTCGCTGAGCTTGCTGATCTCGTCTGTGAGTTTGCGTACTTCAGGCTCAATCAGCTTCGCGTGGGCCGCCAGGATGTCGTCCTTCTGGCCCAGTAGATCAACACGCTCACGCTGCAGCTCCGCGATCTCGAACGTGAGCGCCGCATCTCTGTCGATACACTCGGCGAATTCTTTTAGCGCTTTCTCCTTTTCCTTGTCGGCCGACATGAACGCCACGAGCTCCTCGGCTTTGCGGATCGACTGCTTCTCGATGCTGATCTTTTCGCTGAGCAGCTCGCTGTTGAGCGTCTTGGCCTGTTTGAGCAGACGCTTCTCGTGCTTGTACGCGTCCAGCACGCACGCGTTGAGCTTCGTGTACTTGTCCTTGTGGAACTGCAGCTGCTCGAGCGTGATCATGTCGGCCTCGAAGTACTGCTCGAGCAGTCGGAACGCCGACGCGTGCGACGACGAGTTCGGCGCCAGCACGTCGCTCGCGAGCTCATCGCTATTGCCGTCTCTCTCGGCAGCGTCGTGCGCCTCTGTCATGGCCACGGAAGCCGTTGCTGCTTGCTGGTTGCTGCGGACAGAGCAAAGTGTGGTCATCACAGGAGCGCTTGTCGCGAGAAAGGCCACGTCGTTTCGTGTACCCATCGGTTACTTTTCCACAAGCGACTCGGATTGGCTATAAATGCTGTCCAGTTTGCTGGTGCATCTGACTGGAACGATCTCTCTAAGCTTATGGCTGGTAATATTAGGGGTCCTCAGTTTTGGCAGCTGCTAATACGAGGCCGCCGAAAAATCAACCAATCAGCAAATACGTAAACTGAGATCCTGGCAGCAGCTAAAAAGGGATGCCGCGGAAAACACCAAGAGCGGTGTTGATCGAGGAGTACGCCGCTCTTCACTGTCATCGGCTT
>JAADVP010000525.1:0-19564 GCA_023335675.1 Globisporangium solare | reverse complement strand
CTATTGAGATTGTTTTTTCCCGCAAATATTGCAATACTTTCAGTTTCAATTAAATAAATTATTAATTTATGAGTGACTTAACTGGACAACTTCAAGGGCAATAATATTTCGAGAAGGCAGCGCTCGCGGCTATTATTGATCGCGCGTTTGCGAGAGCAGAGTCTTGGCGCCACGCCGAAGCCCAGAGAGCGAACGCAACGAGAGATGCGCGAGCGTCGCCATCAAAGCGGCAGCAGCAATGCGCATCAGCGCTTCTCGACGACCGCGAGCCCAAAGCTCCACCGCCGAGCAGCAGTCTCACTCGCAGCGACGCCGCGGGACCCCGCACCCGAGGCGGTGCTGTCGTCGCCGTCTCGAAAGGAATTGCAGCAGAGGCAGCCATAAAAGCGGTGCTGCGACAGCGGGGCGTCCTTCGACCGCGGCAAGCGAAGCGACTCCACACCAGACGCCCAAGCGACGGGTTCAGGTGCGTGCAAATGACCTGGAGACGAGCTGCCTCACTCCCATTTGCTCAGATTTCGGGCTGCTCATGCGCATTTGTACTCGCTTGATTAGACTGCACGAGGGAGCAACCGCCGCTCGTTTCTCGCGACAACGTCCAACCAGTCTCTAAACAGGTACGCTGGTGGAAATCCGACAAAGTTCACGACCCATATGAATGCACTCATGTGGTTGTTCAAACTCCTTCTCACCGGCAGCAGCTTGCCAAAGCTGAACATTCAAGCAGCTGCAGCAGTCAGTAACGAAGCGAGTATCCCTGACGCTATCCGCCCGATTGGCAGATTTCCTATCCAATTGGCCGTCAAAGTCGCGGATTCAGCTGAGTTAGTCGCCGTCGCGGCAAACAGGAAAGCGACACCACCCCATGATGCTATCGTTACACAGTCCCGCACTGAGGATTCAAACCCACGGGAGCTCGAAGAGTTTTGCGTGCTGCTTCGAGACCGGTGCGAAGGGAAGCGAAGCCTGCGCACAGCGTTTCTGAACTGGGATCGCGACAAAGACGGCCGCTTGTGCAACCAGGAGGTGCGTGAGCTAATCACCACGCTCGGCTTTGCGGCGCAGCTCGGTCGAGACAAAGTGGAGACGATTGTGCACCATGTCGCCTCGTTGCCATCCTCGCACGCATGCGCGTTTTCGTTGCTACTAGCTTGAGCTGTTAATCATGAAGCTCACGCAACACATATGTGGTTCTTGCTGCAGAAGCCTCCGGTACGAGGACTTCTGCGCGTACATCTATGGCCGCCCCGAAGCTGAAGCTACAGAGTCAGGTGGCGGATCCATACCGTCGTCAAAGCCAGCGACAGCGCCGGCGACAAAGCCACTGCTCGCAACAAGCCGATTTGACCAGTCCTTGTATCCCGACATGGACCACGTGCTCAACATCCTGCGCAAAAAATACGCGTCGCGAGCGCTGTGCAAGGTGTTTCGCGACTGGGACGTGGACAAAGACGGCTGCATCACGATGCAGGAACTGGGCAACAACCTTCGCCGACAAGGAGTTCGCCTGACGCCGAATCAGGTGAAAGAGATCTTCGACGCGTACGATGATGACCGCGATGGGCGGCTGCTGTACGCCGAGTTTGCCAACATGGTATACAGCCCGCTGATTGAGAAACAGCACAGCAACGCTACGGTGCAGGCGCACTTGAACGCTCGGCGTACTGAGACCGCAGGAAGCCCGCACAACCCGTACGGGATTCTGCGTAATTCTGCGCTGGACAATCCAGTCGGAATCAATGTAAGTGCATCGGAAAGACCTGCTATCGAGGCATTTCCTTGAGGATAGCAATCGGAATGCCAACTGTGCCGTTGGTATGCCCATCTTTGCGGATGTAGGAAGACGGCATTCGAGCCGCGGTGCAGAGGAAGATTCGAGCGTTTGCGCCACGGATCAACGACGCGTACGCTGCGTTTGACGACGACCATAGCGGGAATTTGTCGTATGCTGAGCCACGTCAAGGGGTACGTACTGATGAGCGCGTCTTAGCTTTGAATGATCCTTACACTGCCTAAATCTTCCCCATTGTCTATGATTACGTAGCTAAAGCAACTCGGTTTGCATTCCACAGACTGGGAGTTCCGCCACTTGGTACAAATCGTGGACACAGACGGTAGCGGCGAGATTAGCTACAAAGAGTTCAGTCACATGTTCAACGAGCGACCAGGGCGGCAACAGCAACACTGTCGTGATCTTGATCGCAGGAAAGCGGCAATGCAGGAGAACCCCGGGACATCAGAGAGAGACACGGAAGTGCGCGCGAAAGCTGCCAGCTTCGACTTCACGCATCTTCCACGGTACTGTCTGGGCGCTGAGAACGCTGATTGCGTGCAGCCCGATCACTTCTTTTTTTCCCTGAACCTTTTGAATGCGAGGGATGACTTTGGTCTGGTTTGCTGTAGGAAAACAAAAATACCGACCCGACTCGGGAGCACTCCCGTTCACGATACAAGCACCCTTCTCTGGTACATCGCGTGTTCCTCCTGAGGAAACAGTCGAAGCGGTTTTTCATCTAATGTAATGCGCTTGCGCCTTAGGCACGCAGTTGGAGAGAAGGACCCAGCAGCTGATAGGGCAACTCGTTTCGCCACCGAGACGCAATTGTACGGATCCGGGCAGCACAGCAGCAAGTTGGTATCAGGTGCTTCGTCTGCAGCAGCCACAACGCTCGGCCAAGAGAAGCAGCGCGAACGCGCCAACTTTGTCAACCGCCTGCATCGGATACGCGCGCAGCAGATCGAGTACGATGCGCTCACGGCGCCACTGCACGACGCATTCGATCTGAGCTAGGCACGGCGCACACAGACGCTACACAAGCAGCAGCAGCGGTACACGCAGTCAATCGAGGACCATGGCCCTGCGCAGCATCGCCATCTGCACGGATAATGAGATACCACAATAGCTCTCTTTCTCGCTGGCATGTGTTTGTGAACCATGTAGCCATGTTGATTTGAGCTGCTCACACGTCGCAGGTATTGTCCTAATTTAAGGGCGTCCCAAATAATAAGGTGGCGCACATCAATTAGGGAACCCTGACCTCTTTGCGATTTTGGCTCGCATTATTGGAACAAAGCGCCACGATGATGCGCGAGGTGTTCGAGGCGTTCCTGACGGATCCGATCCACGTGAATGAGGACATCTACGCGCTGTGGCTGGAGGGTCACAACGCGAACGACGCGCTGCTGATCCGCCTGCGCACACCCATCGACCTGCCCGTGCTCGGCGACGAGCAGAAGCTCCAGGAGCTGCTCTGGCGCGACACCGTGGACCAGTACCGCCTCTACGAGAAGCTCGAGCACTACCTCATGAAGCCAAGTCTGCTGCGCTCGCAGCTGCTCTTCCAGATCCCGCCCATCCAGCAGCACTACATGGTCGAGCGCTACTACTCGATCGACGGCCAGGTCGGCCGCTGGCTCGTGGGCAAGAAGCTCACGACCAAGCTGCAGAAGGACCTGGACGAGATCAGCGAGCAGGCGCAGCGCACGCTCAAGAGCTGTCGCCGCCAACTAGAGAACCTGCGCCGCGTTTACGCAGCCATGGAGGACCGCAGCTTCCACGGTATCGCGTGCCACACGATCTCCGACGTGTATCTCATCTCGGAGAAGCTCGCGAGTAAGTACGCGTGCGTCATGTTCCTGCAGCACGCGCGGCTCGAAATCCACCCGACGCACCCGATCACGGGCTTCCTGTCGTGGCACGACCTGCTCTTCTTTGCCACCGTGTTAATGGTGCACTGGCTCCCGCAGCGCAAGCCGTTGCCGCAATTGGTGCGCGGACGACGCTCGCTCAGCACGTGTGATGTTACGATGAGCTCGTCTTCTTCGACGCCACCAGCTTCAGCGATGCTTGCCAACCAGAGTTCGCAGAGAGCGACCATCTCAGTCGTCGACAATGGCGCTGAGATTGGGCTACGCGCCAGCGGCGAGTGGCCCTCGATCGCGTTCTTGCAGGAGCGCTTGCACCCCATGTGCGTGCGAGCCACCCAGGGACTGGACCTAGGCGCACGACTGACCAACTACTTGCGGGACCTCAAGGCGCATCTGATCAACGATGCCGACGCACTGGCTGTGTACCGAAAAACCGTCATGGCGCGTCTCGCAGCGATCTACAAAACCGAAGATCTTCACGATCTCTCAGCCAAACTCTACCTGATCGTTCACGGGGTATGGACGTTTGCCATTTCGAGATGAGGGTCTAGTGTTTGTGCGTAGTCTGCTCACGCTTTCTTATGTGCGTGTATGTGCGCTGCAGCTTCTTACGATTGGCGCTGGCCTCTCGCAGCCAAAAGAGCTTAAAGATCTGCTCGAGAACCTCATCACGATGATCGCTCGCGTGCTCAAAGACTGCAGCATCGAGACGTCCCAGTTGAACGACGTGTTTAGCGCTCTCATTGAGTACGTGCCACAACAAACTCTCTTGGATTTTCAATTCGTTCCATTGCTAAACGTAGTTGCTGATATCTTCTGTTGTGCGCGCCAATTTTGAAAGCGCATTAGCCGACTTGGATGTCTGGTACCTTCACGCCGCCGAGACTCGGGACTATCTGCTCGCGAGTTGGGAGAGGTTTCTCAGCGTCTGCCGGATTGTGACCCTGACCACGTACGATCGAATAGGCTGACACAAGGAGCCAGGCGAGCGGCAAAGAACCTAGTGAAGGAAGGAGTCACAAACGGTGTTACGGTTTAAATTTATATCCAATTGAGCGTAGTTGAGATGTAATCAATATGCCATTTCACTCCTTAACAGCCTTCTACATTATCACTGTGTCGTGCACACGTTTCTTGGGAGCTGACGACCTCGAACTCCGGCGTGTCAGGGTCATTGTACGCGTGCAGGCACCCATCATCTGTGAGTTTGGAGGCGCCAAGCAACTTGACGGTCGAAAACGGATCGCTCACCAGGTTGAAGAGACCCGCCGCGAGATCTGCGCGAGGCTCCATTCTGAATATCCGGCCGTCCAGATTGAAGTAAAACATCGTGACAAAGGGGAAAATGTACTCTTTCCCGATGAGCTGCTGGACCATGGCTTCGTCGTCCAAGATCGGTTTAAAGAAGTGTTTGATCGTGTCGCGCGAGATCGTGAGCGTCGAGAGCCCCTGCACTTTGACGATGTACTCTGTCGGATTTTCGCTCTCGAGCGGCTGGATGGAGATTACGTCGACCAACATCTTGGCGTGATACCGAGAGTAGTTCTCCCACTGGAAGAGGAACGTGTCGAGGTCATCGAACGCCGGCGACTTGACGTCGTCGAGCATGATGGATCGCAGCAGCGACTGGAGAAACTGGCCGCCGTCCGTGCACTTGGTCGGGTCGTAGCCTCGCCGGAAATGACTGTAGTAATCCTGCACTTTGTCCGCGACAAGCCCCGCGGCGTTCGCATGGCGCACGAGCTGGATCGACTGCATCAGGATGCGCTTCTGCTCGAGCTCCCAGATCTGGCGGTACACGTCCTCGAGGTCTGCGTGGATCATGGCCTCGCGCGTCGTCGTGCGCCGGAAGCCGCTGTACTCGTGGCCGTAGCGACTCAGGTTCCGGCAGTTTTTCGACTTGCGCCGCACTTTTCGCAGCCGCCGCGTCTGCGGCGCCACGCTGGACGCGACGGGGAGCACCGCGAGTTGGTTGGATAACGACTCGAGCGCCAGCGCAACGGGGACTTGCGCCGGCGGCGGCACGCTCTCACCGGCTGCCGCGCCGCGGCGCCGCTCCGTCGTGCGCGAGAGGTGCGGGATCGAGAGCATGGTCAAGAATTGGCGAAAGCAATTGTCCTCAAACCGTCGGGCCCATTCCCAAGTGCATGGGAAGGACCAGCAGAGTGAAGGTCTCGAGTGGGGCTCTTCGAGAACAGCAGCAGTCGCTAAGTCGACGCAACTGACGACTTTTTACTTTTTCTTTTTCGACGGGACTTTTTACAGTATGCATGGAGGGTTGGTTGCTCGGACCCCACAGCGTCGTCGAGGAACAGAAACGAACAAAAAGGACACGCGCTGCTGTCTGCGGGCTCGGGCTGAAATGCGGCTTCGGCTCGCCGCAGTGGAATTGTCTACAGATTCCCATTGGTGCCTGCCTTCCTTCGCATACAAGTTTTGCCGAAAGAACCCTCCGGGTTTGTTCATTCGAGCCCAGTGCTGCTGGCCATGGTGTGCAAGCAGGCGCTGCCCTTTTTGATGAGCAGTGGCTGTTCAGAAAGGAAAAGCGCGCGTTCATGTGGCCAGACTAATGTTCGCTTCTCCTTTGTCACCGGACGATAGAGGCGCATGGATCCATGAGGCAGTCTGGACGCTGTCGTGGCTCGCAGTTATCTCACGACGTGCGTGAAGTGAAAAGCGCATTGCTTACTGGTTCGCACTTGCTCGATGCACGTGCGTCTTCTTTTAACGTCATACTAGAGAGACGCACGCACGACTCTGAACTTTGTGGAGCACCCACTTCGCGCTACAAGCATGCGCGAACGGCACCAAGCAGGGATTACTTCAACGCGGGAAGAGGCTCTCTGCGCTGCTGCAGAAAGCGCACAAGGCGACCTTGGCCTCCTCCCTCTTGCGCCAGACGCCAAGCCGATGTGCTGCATGCCACTGTACGCAAAGCGAGCCACCAACAGTTGGTCCAACTTGCAGCTTTGTGGGCTTCACAGGATGACTATCTAAACGGATGTTTTGCTTCCATTTTCACCCCCAGTATGATGATGGCGGTTTGCTATTTCGAGCCAATAATTTTACGTGCGAACTCACCGGGGCCTTCGTCTCGCCCAACATTATTTCACGGTGTACAGAGTTGGACTGAAGCGAAGAGCAAGTGAGGGCCAGAGAACGCGCGGATGCGTGTGCGTGTTGAAGGACAGAATCCTGACAAACATGTCTGCCGTACAAACGGGATGATGACCTGACACCTCAGTAATTGCATATTATGCAGAGCATTCAAGCTCGCCTCTTTAGGACGCATAACTCACCACAACCACACAAATGGTGTACTATACAATCTCTATATAAAATCCCCATAACGTGGCATGCACCACTCATTCTCTCCACCAATATAAACCAATAATCTCACTTTGCTTCTTGCGCTCTCCTACTCAAGCCTTCCTCTCTTCTTGCCATCTTCCTCGCAAGTCTTCATTTTCGCGCAACCATGTTGCCCATCGCAGGGTAACTGCAACAGTGCGCGCACCAACGCGTTGTGTGAACGATCCACAGAACGAATTGAGCCTTCCGCAGATCCTCTACGAAAGAAAATGTTCATTTCATCCGTTTCCAAGAGGGTATTTAGTGCTGAAGTTCTATTTGTAAGAGCAAGTCAACATACGAATCAAAAAAATGCAATCGACATTGAATCTCAAAGGTATTATCCTGCGCGACGAGGCACTTCGCGTGACAAAGAAATGGCACGGTCATAGAGAGTGCAAAGGTGTCGACTTAGTCGTAAAATGGGATCCCATCCAACAAGTCGCCACTACTTCGATTTTTTCCACAGAAACGAGCAACGAAATCAAGAAAACTTATGAAACTGCAACAGTACGAAACCCAAGCCCGGCGTTACGCAGTTTTCAGCTGCGTGAGCAGATTGCGGCGTTTGCATTTTGACGACTTCACGATGGATGGATAGGTAGCATGACACTGCGCATGCCGTCGTATACAGCAGTTCGCATAGGGTCCTTCTTATATGTGCATTGCCAAGCACACTTCGCAACTGGGCCCAATGGGATTTTCGCTGTTGGTTGTGACAGACTGCTGAAAAGATCCTGCCTCCATCCAAAGTCGGTTACGTCCAAGAACGCGTGGTGTGATCAGTAAGGTCACGCTATTAAGTCGACGTTTGATCATTAAGGATCGCGTCCTTAAGTCGACAACCGATTCCACTCTGCTGTGTGCCATGGCAGTTCTACTTCGAAGTAGTTAGTATTCGCTTACCAGCATCTTCAAGCGCTCACGCTCTAGCTAGTTGGGGCGCTTTCTTAACTGATACAGCAGCTCACGGCGGCGCCTTCTTTCTACAGTCGCCGCAACGAAAAGCAGCATATCGACACGACACGACACACACACACATTAGCACTTTGGTGACGTCTGGGAAAGGCACCCTGATGAGTCAGTCCGCTCTCATCGCGCTCGTGTGCTTGCTGGCATTTACCTCTTGACAGGATGGTGCCGGCACGCTTCCCGTCGCAAGTGGGACGCACAGCCAGCAGAACGGCGTGTTGGGCGGCGGCGGTGCCCATTCTCGCAGGTACGTGAGCTGATCGATCTGACGAAAGATGTCGTCTTCTGACTCTATTGAACCAAACCAAGATCGTTGACGTCAAGTCAAACTCTTTGTTCAACTCAGAAGCTACGGCGCAAAACTCACCTAACGTAGGTCGGTCTCCAGTGATCTCTAAGGATTTCCCAGCCTTGAGTCGTCGTAGTCCCTAGTTCGTCATAATACGAGCATTAATGTGGCGTTACCAGCAAGTCAGCAGGCGCTAGTAAGCAAACGAACGAACCTCTATCCAGTACATGGCGGCGTGATAGGATACAGCGCGCAACGTGATGACGGTGCCGTTGATGCCGAGTTTGAACATGCGTGTGTCGTTTTGAGCTGCCATAGGCAAGCAAGAATTCGCGACAAATTCAAATCGGGATCAGCTGGCATATGCATGCGGCTACAGTCAGATTCAGAACTCACGGGCGCCGCTTTCGTGCGTCAACGTGATCTCGGTCGCCTTGCGAATATCCGTGGACATGACGGTGACTTGATGTGTGGGCTGCAGCAGGAACGCACCACAATTGCATCGTTCCCTCACTATTAGGATTTGGTATAGCCACATGCAATACAGCTTATAGCACGACGTACATGTACGCGGTAGACCATGAGCTGATACTCGAGCGTCTGGAAGAGGAATGGGCGCCACGAGCCATCGAGCTTCTTGTACTCCAGGAACCCCGAGAGGCCTACAGTGAGCACCACAGGCGGTCGCGACCGTGTTACTATCAACACCGCGAACCAAGGGTCTCGTAACAAAAACATATAAAGGACAGTACCTGCGTCATCGTGCATGACGCTGGCGCTGCTCGTCCGCCGTCGTGAGAAAGCATAGTACGCGGTGAGGTCTCCGCTGTCGCTGGTGGCGGCGACTGCGTTGTGGAATGACTGGCGGCGGCTGCGCGACGACGGGGACGGAGACGGAGATGTCATTTGCGCAGACGGCGACTGCGGGTTGCCTGCGAGGGCGCGGCCGCTGATGCTACGTCGCTGGCCGCCATGTCGTGGTGTCGTACCGCCGCTGGCTCCTCGCGAGTGCTCGTGCAGCGAGACGTGACGTGGCGCCGCGCCATCAGAGTGAATGCGCAGCGCGGACGAGGGCGGCTGCAGACGCAGGCTCGCGCGGGGATCACTGGGCGCAGGAGACGCCCGCCAGGAGAAGTGCGACGGCGGCGTGTCCATGGAGCTGCACAGCTTTCGTTCACACTTGGAGGGAGCGCTGCGATTGTAGGTACAGACAGTACCAGACGCCCGCAATTCAAACCCGCTGAACACGATGCGCGGGTGAGGGAACCTCTTTATGTACATTATTTCCTTTTTAATAACAATATTTGGGTATCAAATGTCTCTCTAAAAGTGAAAACGATTCTATAAATGCATTGCCGCTATTTAGGGACAGCATGCCACCCCTAAAAGGAACCTCCTAATGCAGCTGGTAGTCAAGCTCCAATGACCATCATTCTGTATCGGCTCGGCTCGGCTTGACAAAGTCAGAGAGGGGGAGGGAGTGTTGAGATCGGCTCTTTGAAGAGACTGGAAATCAGCAGAAGCGTGAGATGATGATGGCGACGAAGCGCGCGGTTCGCACGGGAACCCAGGCGGCGTCTGCTGTCATGACGAAGTCTAACGCCGCAGGATCGGCTTTGCTATCTCAGGGGCTCCAGTTCCATGCCGCTCACGCGTTCGGAAGCCGCGTGCGTGAGCAGTACGAGGCGCAAGATGGTGGCAATGCGTCGTCGGCGTGGGCAAAGCTTGCGAGCGCGGCGCTCGCGGGGATCAGCATCGCTGCTGCTGCATCGCTGGACGCGTATCCATCACTCAACGAGGCGAAGACCGCGCTCATTCCTGCTGTTGTGGACGCGGAGCAAGAAGCGGAGCCGAAGGCTCGCGGACGCCGCAATTTGCTGAAGAAGCGCACGAAGCACACCGCGAAACTGGAGGAAGTCGACTTGATGAAGGTGCACTTAGATGAATACAAGAAGAGCCAACAGGAGATCGACTCGCTGCGCGCGCGCTTCGAAGCGTACTCGACCAGAGTGATCGGCAGCGGCGACGAGAAGCAAGTCCGCGCCATGACGTTCACGAACTTCTTGCACTCGCTCGTGCTCCCACGCTTCCGCTTGCAATCCCCTGTACGCCACATTCGCTGTTGAAATGCTTGGATGCGAGCAGTTTAACTGAGCCTTTCCTGTGTGTCTGTGTGTGCTTGCACTGTAGCGTCCGGATCTCGAGTACACGTGCGACTTTGTTGGGGACGCGAATAGCCTCATCACGTACGAAGAGTGCTACCTGCTAGTCCATCTGCTTCAAAGTACGTTCGCATCCCTGCTTGCTTGCGTGTGGCCGTCTTCCGAAATCTAATCCGATCGCGAAACTGCGTAGTCCCAAAGGAGCACTTCGACGTCGCGTTCGCGATGTTTGACTTGGATGGCGATGGATCGGTGCACAAAGGCGAGTTCTGCCACGTGATCGAGAACCTACTTCGCGCGATCACCGCGAACGAAGCCGAAGGACCCATGAACATCTCTGCAGAAGGTACTTCCCGTGTCGCATCACGCCTTCTGGAAACAGCGCTCATCTAAGCTCTTTGGGGGGTACTGGATGCGCATCTTGTAGAGACGTTGCCGCGCTTGACCAAGTACCTCTTTGGTCGTTTCGGCAATAAGTCCATCAAGTCGCAGGACTTGGAGGCCGTGTTGGATCTACTGCGCACGCAGATCCTCAAGGCCGAGTTTGACTTGTACGCCAAGCCGCACCCGACGGTCAAGAACCAGCAGGCGATCTCGGTCCACGACTTTGCGATCACGCTCGTCTCGTGCTTCGACCCCGAGCGGCTGGCACCGTATCTCGAACGAGTGCATGCGCTTCATGCTAGCAATGTAAGTGGGGTGCTTTTGTTAACAACCACCCCGTGACGTTGGTTGCTTATTGAAACGTTGGTTCTTGTACGCTGCAGGAATTGGTGACGTGGGAGGACTTCTACAAGTTCCACTTTAACGTGCAGAGCAAGCTGAAGGACATCAAGCTCGCGTTTGAGCTCATCGGCGCCGAAGAGATCACGGAAGGTGGCGTGCGTGTGCGTGTGTGGTGATGACATTCTCTCTTTAATCCGCTGGGGCTCATCGGGCTTGCTTTGCTGCCTCATTAGCGGATTTCATTCGTGCGGCGCACGTCGTGAGCGGCGTGGAGCTCTCGTTCCCGGTCGTGCAGCTGGCATTCCGCATCTTCGACAACGATGGTAGCTCTTGTGCCAATAGATCCACTCGTACAGTTTTCAATAGTCGCTCACAATACACATTTTGGCGCGTAGGCAATGGGACGCTGGACCAGTCGGAGCTTGTCAAGGTCCTGGAGATGCGAACGGACATCGCGCTGAAGAAGAAGCATCCGGAGACCTTCATCAAGCGCTTCATCACCTGCATAAAGGAGGGCCCGCAGCACTAAACGCGACGATTTGTGCAACTCCTGCGCTCGTGCGCTGCCACCACGCGCAGTGGCATTGCTCGAGCGCACACGAACGCGCTCAACTCAACACCACAGTCAAGTCGATAACAACACGCTTTGCATTTCATTTTTGAAGCTCATGCATAAATACTTGTACGTCCCTTTTCTTCTTCCGTGAGGAAGCGAGAGGCTGCCGCGCGCCGCTGTTCCGCTGAGCCTCTTCGTCACCGTCATGAACGTCTGAGAGGCTCACCTTCGTGAGCGTGCGGCCCACCTGCACAAACGTCACCTCTTTGTTGCCCACGACGACCTCGTGGGCGTTCTCGTCCTCCTCCGTCTCGTCGTTCGAATTGATCTTCTCGGCTTCTTTGTCAGTGGTCGCGGGAGTCGGCCCCGCGCCTGCTTCGTCAAGGACCGCGTCTCCGTCTTTGTCGTCCGCTTCGTAGACGTCCACGAAATCCACGGCTCGTTGCGTCGTTTCAGCTGCGTGTGCTTCGTCGGCAGGCACAACAGCGTCTCGACGTAGCGTTGTCTCCGGATTGCTTCCAAGTGGCGATGACGGCGCACCCGTGTCGTTTGCGTCTGGCGCTTCCTTCTCCTTCTCCCGGTTTTCGATCGTGATCTTGCCGTCCTCGTGGGCCGAGATCGTCGTGATCTTGTTCTTCGAGTTTGCGGCACGCTTGATCGTGATCTCGTCGCCATCCGCCATCTTGATCGTCGTCGTGTGCGCGCCATCGGTCTCAGCAGCTTTTATGGCCTTGGGAGCGCTCGCAGTGCCTTCAGTGTCCACATTCTGCTTCTTCGAGGCGAAGTTCGCGGCCACCGTGACGCTACCTGTGTGAGAGCTGTCTGCAGCAGACACTGCGTGGACGGCGTCGGGCGCCGAGGACACGCGGCGTTCAACGCGGTCTGCGACAATGAAGCCATCGCGAAAAGTGCGCGTCGGCGTCGCTACACAACATCCACACAACACACGCAGCATTAACGCGCCTACGACAAGCAACTTGGCCGCGAGAGAACGACACAAAGACGTACACATCTCACCGCGCAGCAGCGCGACGGAGACGAACAGCAGCGAGCAACTGAGCACGACCACGAAGAGCACGCGCTCCGCGGACACGTCGCGCCGCATCTGTGGGCCCAGAGTCGTCGGGAGCAGGCAGGAAGCAGCGCAGGCCGAGTGGCTCCGCTGCGCGTCTTGGTTTCTGTTGCGCTTTGGTAATAAACGCGTAAAAGGCGAGACAGAAAACAAACGAGAGGGACGCCGCGGACGGTACACACTTGCGCTTTGTATGTGTATCGAGTGTATGGACGGATGGGCACTGTGTAGGAGACTTCTTTATCCACTTTTTCTCAAGTAATAGTTCTGTACAGTCCAAAATTGGATTATGCAGTATGCTGTAGGTAAATGGCATCGATATTTGACTCCACTCTGTCCGCAAATGAAATTGCTTGAAAATGTCCGTTTCTTTTACGTTGCCAGAAGAAACAAAAGTAATCACCACTCAGCTGCTGCTTTGCCGTTTCCATACAAAGTCGCAGTCCGCAACTGACTCGACTTTTGCACGAACGCTTTTGTGATCACCAGTACATATCTGACCAACACTCCCAGGATCCAAAATCTTTGACGCATTTGAGCTCAGATGAATGCATCACACGAAGAAATGCCCCGCGACTCGCGCTCCGTCCGCCTGCTACTGCCGCAGCAACGGCAGCAGCGCGGCGCCGATCGCTGCGTCCGCCGCGTCCTGGACCCGCAATTGCGCCGTCGGGTCTGCGAGCGTGGCCGCTAGAAAATGGCGCAGCAGTGCATTGCGCACGAGCGCCGATCCAGTGCCAATCATCCTGCCGCGACATAATCATACAAGCACAGACGTCAGTGTGGGAGACCACCACCGAGACGAAAACAATTAGCGAGCACTCACTTTCGTTCGCGAATCGCCGCGTGCAGCTCTTCGGGCACCATCGCCAACAGGTTGCCAACCAGCCCCTTGCACAGCGCCGCGCTGATGTCACCTATGGACCAGTTGGACATGCGCAGCTGCTGGATGCCTCCTTTCAGCGTCGGATCCGAACGCTCGCCGTTCAGAGTCGGTAGAAACTCGACATCGGTCGCAGTTTTCTGCATTCCGAGATCGATGAGGCGGGCGTACCAGCGTGCATCATCGTCAGTGGATAAGCTCTCTGACGGGCCCATCTGTAGCTCCTTGACCCATTGCTGGCACTGCTTCACAAACCACGCATAGATATTCCCTCTTCGTATTTATCAACAGTATTTTGCGAGCGCACATCAGTAAACCGAGCATCAAAAACCCACATAGAGCAGAGTTTCGTACCCAGACAACGACGCCGCGACACCAAGGAACTGGTTCTCAAACACGAACGGCCGCACTTCAAAGCTTTTGTTTGCGCTGCGAATTTGACGCACTTCGTCTTCCGATAGAATCATCGCGAGTTGCGCAGAAGTTCCGAAGTTTACCACTAGGAGCAACAGCAAGACCATCTCTGGTATGAGTCGTTGCATTCTCGTCAGGCAAATACGCCACGTAAGCAGACGTACATGTCTGGCTGGCATCGAGGGCCACTGCAACAGTAGCCGGCTGTTGCTGCTGAGTAATCGCCGTGACGACGGAGCTAGGGTGGTCACCGATGGGCGCATGCACTCGAATTCCGCTTGGTAGCCCAAACTTGTTTTCGGCGGCTACGGATCCAATGACTTCACCTGGTTGCTTCACGGTCGGCAGAGTCTCGAGCGGGATCTCCAAGGCAGTGACGCTACAATCATGAAGAAGACACCAAGAATTAGTTCGCTGCAGCGCCATTCTCTCAAAATGCGCGAGCACTCACGCTTGAATGCTCCAGTTCGATTCTTTCACGTCAAAACATCCCCAGCTCGCAGCGTTTGTCGAGTCAATCATCGCCTCGCGGTGCGACGTATGGCCGCAAAGGACAAACGCGAGGAAATCCTGGATAGTCCCGCACGAGTCAAACCCATCCAAAGTCTCTGGAGTGTGGACCAGCGTGTGCGCGTACGTTGCCAAGCCGTATCCTGTCGCTAACGGAGTCGAGGAGGACGCACCACTTGTAGCAGCCGCAATCCTCGCCGCGCATTGCTCTAGAAACGCAGGCGAGCAGCGCTGATCCTGCCACGTGACCAAGTGGCTCCATGCACGCTGGTTGAGTCCTGGGAGGCTTCTTTTGTCTTCGCCGAGTGCTGTGCTGATTTGTGCTGCTACTGCATCGCTTCGCCACCACAATATCCCGTGCATCTAATGCGCACAGTACACAGCATCAACGCTAGCAACGTCCCTTTAACGCGGGCGCTCCTCGCTGCACGCACCTGACCGCATATGCCGACAGACTCGACACGTTGGCGCAGCTGCTCTGGGAGCACAGCGAGCGCTTGCTGCACGGCGCGCATCACTCGTTCGACGCTCTGCTCGCCGCGCTGGAGGTCGTCGCCACCGTCGCAGGCGACTTCATCGATCGTGACGTTGGACGCCGCGAGCACCTTCCTGTCCTCTCTGCCCACGATCGCGCACTTGACGGCCGTCGTGCCCACGTCGACGCCGAGCGCGCACTTGTCGCCGCCGCCCATGATGATCCAGCTGGAGAGAGATTGAGGGCCAAAATGGTGATCTGACCTGATTCCCTCTTTATATTATTTGTTTTCAGCAACATAGAGTATTGTGTGCAGATTTGCCTTTACACAGTTGTTGATCTTGTTTCAAATGGATAGGATAGGTGGAGGTGCGACTGATTTGCCGTGTAATGCGGACACGGGACTTCAATAGATACTTTAACGTGCTCTCTCGTTGGCTGCACCTCATACTTCCTCAGCGCTGTGGTACAGACGGTCCTCGTGCTCAAACACGATGTCGAGCGCTTCCTGCCGCTCGGCGTCTTCGCGCGCGTCTTGCCCGAGCGAGCGGCTCAGGAAGAATCCCGCGAACGGATGCAGCGCCAGCGCCGCGAACACGATCCCGGCCGTCGTGTACCCACCGGCCACCACAATCAGCGCCACAATGAGCCACTGAAGAGTGTAGAGCGCGAAGAAGAGCGCGTTCGCGAGCAGCGCCACGGCCTTCATCTTGCGCGTGATCCAAATGGTGACTGCAAACACAACGCTCGTGCCAAATGACACGTACTGCACTAGCAGCCACACGTTCACGACGGCATTGTTGCCATGGTACCCCGTGCGCTTCCGGAGGAAATGCCGGTCCAGTGCTAGGATCACCGCGCAGCTCTCGACCGCGATCAGCAGGTTCATGACGCACACCACGGCCGTCGTCTTGCAGGTCTTGGAGGACGACGCCATGGGCGCTTTGGACGCAGCGCTGCTTCGATGGCTCAGTGCGGCTCTGTCGTTTGTCTCGGCGCTTACGTTCCTGCAGTCATCCCTGATTTCTCTCGCTCCATAAGCATCCGCGTGATGACCGTAACCGGTCGACCGCCCGTTCGTGGGGCTATTAATCGATGACCCACTTGTGCAGGTCTGGGACCCACTCTGGAGCGCTCCACTTTAGATATAGAACTTCAACCCAGTCCTGATGACGCATGCCTGCTGCTACCAGCAGACGGAGTGCAGCATGCGCGTGAGCTGGAACACGCTTCTGGCCGCGTCCGAGCGCGCCGCGAGCCCCACGCACACGTCCCCTGCCTCCACGCAGGACGCCAGCAGCTGCGCGGCGCACTCGGCGACCTCGCGGACCACGAACACCAACAGGAAGAGCGAGCCGAGCAGCACGCTCAGCGTCGCCGCGAGCTGCGCCGTCCACTGGAGCAGCACGAACGCGAGCTTCCAGCCGCAAAACGAGACCTGCGCGAAGCGCATGTAGAGCCACAGCAGGCAGCTATGGATCGCGATGAGGTCCATGGCGCGCTTCCGTCTTGGTCGAAGTCCTTGGCTGACTATGCGTGTTGTCCAGAGCAGATCGGATACTGATGGCCTCCACTAAATGTCGTGCTTCCCATTTGTCGACGCAGCAGAATCACGCACTTTGGACCAGCTGCATGCAGAAAAAAAAATATGACGTCATGGCGCTGCGTCATTGGTGCTTGGGCGACCCCAGCCCCCCACACAGCACTCGCGCGGCATTTGCATGGGACGAACGACGGGACCGCGTCATTCCAACCCGCTGATGCGCAAGAACGCGCCCATCTTCCTGCGCTTCTTAAATTATTCCCGGTGCCATGGGTTCCGCGCTTCTAGGGTTGATTGGCTGGAGAGGAGGGACGGAGCGCAGAGTGGGATGGATGGTGGCGACTCTGGCCACCACGGAACATTCCACATTGCGTGGCCAGTGCTGCTGAACTGGAGCTCTTGTTTGTAGACGGAGCCGGCGTCGGCGCATGGGACGTGGCGACGGCGCGCTTCCGCCAGTTGATGCGCTGCTGCTGCACATGACAGTTGCCGCCGATGCTCCTGTGCGCACGAGCATGATGCCAATTTCAAAGGCATGGGAAGCCTGAGAAGACGAGGCGTGATACGGACGATGAAGGCGCTGCTTCTTGCTCTGCTAGCGCTTGCCGCTGCTTCCGTGGAAGCCCAGTGTGCGATGGTGTCTGCGTCGACGACGACATCCACTTACGCCACGCTAAAGGTCGTATTGCGATCACTGACCCACGAGCGATCGTCTTTGCCAACAACCCGTTCGAGTAGATCTGGCAACAGTTCCAGCGGACCAATCTCGATCTTTCCCAAGCAGCAAGCCCCGCAGATCAGTCGCCTCCATGAGCCGCACGCGCTGTGGATGGCGTTGAATATCCCGGAATGCCGACTATCTGAAGGTGATGCGCTGCAGCTTCGTGATGCGCGTGGAAACGTGGGCGTGCGCATCGTGGCCGAGAATGCGAGTATCGCGCAAAACGCGTGGAAGCTTTCGAACGTGTGGGACCACCCGTTCTTGATGCAGGGCGATACAGTGACGGTAGAGTACTACCCAAGCCTGATGACGCTGATGCGGCCACTCCCGGAGCAAGTGGGTGCGCTGCCGGTCGTTGTCGTTGACTCCTACGTGGTCGGGCTTCCGAGACTTCCACAGCCACGACGCGGAAGAAACGACGACGAGAATGCCGATGAAAACGCGACAAGCTTGGAAAGTACGGTTGGCCAAGCGAACGAGCTCAAAGAAGCCGTGTGCTACAGAAAAAAGGCTCCGAAAATGTACTGCAAGTCGAGAGCCGTCGCGCGTTTGCTGATCCGTCGAGACCAGGAGGACCCACCATACGCAAGTGACCAAGTCGACAGGACGATGAAGGACTCGAAGGCTTCACCAAGTTCAGGACTTGGAGGCAGCAGCAGCAACGAATGGAGCTTCTGTACCGGATGGCTCGTCGGTCGAAACAACCACCTGATGACCAACTACCACTGCATCGCGGATCTACCAAGCGCCATTACGGAAGATTGCAGCAACAATGGGAGAGTAGCTCCTGCTCAACGAGGTGGCCGCCAGAATGACAAGCACACCACCAATCGTTCCGGCGTTTCGTCCTCAACGTCATCTTTGTCTCCTCCTGGTGGACACCTTGACAATGAAACTGTTGCAGTGAGCGTGAACTTCATGGCAGAAACGAAGTCGTGCCAGGAAACTGGCACGATGGGCGAGAAGGCGGGCGTGGTCGAAGCCACGAGTGCTACCATCATCGCGTCAAGTGCTGCGTTGGACTACACGCTGCTGCGCATTGAACTGAACGACTCGAGCGTCGATCTCGCGCAAAAATATGGCTACGCGGTGCTCCGATCAGCTGGTCCCGTCGACAAGGAGCCAATTTATATCCCACAGCACCCGAATGGAGAGCCGAAAGAGATCGCGTCGACAAAGCTGGGGCGATCTGCGGTGATACGTGTGTTTCCTGGAACTTCGGAAGACAAGACGGGGGAATCACCTGATGGCGACAACGATGCTGCGTTGCGTGGTCCCGTGAACCCGAACGTGTTCTACACGGCCGACACAGCGCCAGGGTCCTCTGGGGCGCCTGTGTTTAGTCAGCGAGACCACACTGTAGTCGCACTGCACCACGCTGGAGGCGCATTAGCGCATTCGCGGGTCAAGGATACCAGCAACGGCGACGCCAATGCGTCTGGGATCAACAACTATAATGCTGGGATTCGAATTGACTTGATCGTTGCGGATGTTAGGAAACAAAACGCATTGCCACCTTGTGCGCTTGCAATCGCCTGCGCAAAGAATTCAACGGACCCCTGTTGCACTTCCAAATGGTGAAGCAGTGGTCCTAGGGCGAAAGCGATTCCAGAACCCCTTGATACCCTGCACCTTGAAAAGAAAACATGACATGGCTGGCTCGTCGCGATGATTGAGAGACAAGAAGGGACCATAGGGTTACATATAATTCATGTTCATCGTTTTCAACGATGTAAAAGAATGCTCAATTAGTTGACGCTGCGAAGGTTTCGTCGACGAGCAACTTCATCGTCACTCTCGCTGTCTTCCGCAGGGAAACCACTTCCACAACCAACAGGACGGCCGGAGCTGCTCTTCACACCACCGCCTTTCTTATCAATAGAGCCACTGACACCAGCACCGGCCTTGCCGTCGATAGAGCCGCCAATTCCGCCGCCCAAACCAAGGTCAATTGAAATACTGTTGGTCTTGTGAGTCGAGTTATTAATGCTGGTTTGTGAGATGCCGTTTTTGCCACCGTCGGCAGCTTGCATGCTTGGACTTGAGTAGTCGTCGAGGATGCTGTTTTGGTTCTGGTTGTTGTAAGTGTTGGTCGGGTGTGGGGAGCGTCTATCGCCAGACTTCGATGTTGGGTAAATGCATTTTTCCGACGACAAAAGGAAAGTGAAGCGGACTTATTGTCAGTACATTCGCATGGTGTACCGACATTAAGAACAACTGAAAGGAAAGAACAATGCATGTG
>JAADVP010000524.1:0-19565 GCA_023335675.1 Globisporangium solare | reverse complement strand
TTTAAAAAAAAAAAAAAAAACACACACACACAAAGCGAACGCTTCGAATTGCTTCCAAGATGAAGAAGAAGGCTAGTTTAAAGCAAAGACACAACAAATAAAGCGCACTCTCTATCTACCTACAACCCTGGTAGATGAACACAGGTAGTCGATGAAGCAGCCACGTTATTTTCCAAATTGTCGTCTTGTTTGTCGTGTGTTTTCTTCTTTTCCTGAGCTGGCGTTGCATGAATTTTCACTGTTGTATGTTTTGTGTGCCACTTTGGAGCAGCGCGCTACATTTCCACTTGATGCTTTGTATAAACCTGCAATTCTTTTTCCTATCCGTAGTTCCTCCCATCACGTGCTGTAGACGTAGAGATTGTTGCGGATGGAGATGGCGACCTCGTTTTTCGTCGGATGCCAACTGGTCTGCAGCACTTTCCTCGAGAAGTCGAGCACGTCGGTGCTTTCTGTCTGCGGCGACGGCGTCACGTGGCCAGCAGCAGCAGAGAACTGCTGCGCGAGCGCATGGTGCGGCATCGAGTGGCGCCGGCCTGCGCGCCCCGGGTTGGGCGACATGCAGATGTCGCTGCGACCGTAGCGGTCATAAATATGGAATTCGCTGTTGTACGAACCCGTGATGAAATTGTTGCCATCGCCGCTCACGGCGCACTCAAACTTGTCGAAGATGCAGTCGCTCTCGTACAGATCGCCCAGACGCGGACGCAGATGCTCGTGGATCTAAAAGTATGAACTCAAAAATGGCGTGAGTGATAAGAGACGAGATACAGTCTGGGAGAAGGAAGCTTTTTCCCCAGTTTCGCACATTGATGGTCTGCACGGGTTTCGAGTCCATGTTGACGTCCCAGATCTTGAGCGTGAGGAAGTCGCGCGCGATGATGTACCGGCCGTCGGGTGAAAACTTGATGTCGGAGATCGACGCGATGATCTCGGAGAAGAAACTGCGGGCCTCGGGATCTTCCTGCTCTTCGTACACTGACGAAAAAAAAGAGAATGTCAGGTGCTGGAGTCGCATCCAAGAGCAAGCGTGCCCATACCTTTGCAGTACGAGTCGCAGAGCGCGGCCTGCCGCATGTCGCCGAGTTTGACCGCACCGCGGCTCGTGCTGTACATCATGATGTTGCAGTGCGACGGGTGGAAATCTGCGGCCGTGATCACTTCTGTGAGTTCCTCCATGTTGCGCGGCTTGATATCCACAATGTCTACAAGCAAAGCATAACACACACACAGGAAACGCAACCGTCAGCCAAATTCACCGCGATGCGCAAAAAACACAACCGCAAGGGAACACACTGAAGCTCTGGTCCGTGCGGCTGAGGCTCCAGAGGTTGACGCGCAGGTCGTCGGCCGACATGAACGTCTCGCCGTCCGAGTTGAGCGCGATCGAGTTGATGTGGTACGTGTGCGCGTTGGCGTAGACGCGCTTGGTGGTGCTCGCGGTCACGCGGTTGCGCACGGCGCACTGCGGCAGGCGGATGCCGTTCGCGGCCAGCAGCTGCTTGCTGCCGGCGGCGGCGTGGCCGAGCGCCTGCGCGTTGTACTGCGTGACCTCGCGCACGTTGCGCTCGCAGACCTTCCAGAGCTTGATGGTCTTGTCGTTGGTCGAGAGCAGGTACTGCGCGTTGTTGCTCGCGCGGCCCCAGCGGATCTGGTTGATCTTCTCCTCGATCTCAAGGCTCTTGAGGTAGTCGAACTCGGCCATGTGGCTCTGGAACTCGGTGTACGGCGCGTATTGCACAGCGCGCGAGCTCGCGCCGAACATGGACGCCTTGTCCTAGAGGACACACCGCATTTTAGGACAGCATCGGTTGGTAAAGTTTTGCAGCAAACATGTGCAACATGTCGACCGAAACAAAAAAAGAGATAAAAACGTACGGACGAGTGGGAGCCGTTGCGCGCGTAGATGATGAGGCGGCCGCCCTTGTTGCCCGTGGCGAGGAAGTCGCCCGATCGGTCATACTCGATCGTGGAGATCACCTCGGCTGCATTTTGTGTTTGTGTTTTGTTTTGTAGAAGAAAAAAAATGCAAACAAGACAGGCACATTGCGCGGCGTGTGAGCGTTTCGCGTATCAGGCAACTTGTCGACACGACAAACATGCACACTGTACACCTTCAACGAGACTGCGCGTGCGGTCGCCCGCGGTGTACGCGACGCGCCAGTCGTTCGTGGTCTCTGCTGCCGTCGCCATGCTCGCGGCTGGCTGGTGCGCGCGCTTGACCCCCGGCGCCGTATTCAGGTACCCTGCCACTTGGTTCGACAGCGTCATGCAAGTGGGGTGCGTGCGCTTGCTTGCTTGCGGAGCTGCTAGTTGCCAAATGCGCGCTGTTTAAAGATCCCGACTCGCGCCCAAAGCGTAACCCCAGCCAGTGCACACCTTGTCGCTCGTAGACAATCGATTACGACAAATGCCGGCGGCGCGCGCGTTAACGAATGGATGCGCGTCCTGCTTAAAACCCTGCGGTTGCGGGGCGACCCTTGTGTCTGCGAGCCGTTTCTGCTTTTTTTACGCGTTTATTTCTGGGGGGCGCGCTCGTTGCTGGTTTGCTGCAAGCGTGCGTTGTGTGCTTGCTGGTTGGGGGCCACGTGCGCGTGCTGCTCGGTCAGCTGCTGCACAACAACAACAACAACAACAACAACTGCACGCGGACAGCAGCACGACAACCACCGAAGTGCAGAGGGTGCGCTCGTCAGCAAGCGCGGCTTGCAGAGGCACACTCAGGATCGCGAATGGGGGGGTTAGAGTTGTGCGAACAGCCATGCTAACGCCATCGCGAGAAGTGCCCACCTTTTTATATGGAACCTTTGTGCGTGGCGTGATCATTGGCTAGAAATAAGTAATATTGGCCAATCAAATATTGATAAACTCAAATATCGAAGCATCGAAATCCAACGACCCTGAGTCGACCCGCAAAACTAGGACACAGAAACAGGACTGAACAAAAAAGGCAAGCAAAAGATCCGTCGATGTCCATCATCAGGATCCCAAATGGAGGTCCGCATTGGCTGGTGACCTTTCACTGGGGATGCAAAAGAAATGAAAACGAAAACAAACCAACTGCTTGCTCGCACAGTGAGCAAGCACCTGGCATTGTTACAAGCTGGTGCGAAGCCCCAACTCGCACCTTGATACATGTTGCACCAGCAACCGCAGCAGAGACGCACTGCATATGCGAGAGAGAGAAAAGATGGAAAACTCGTGCTTTGTGGAAAGAAATACAGGTGTTTGTTGCGTTTGCTGCTGCAGGGAAGCAGCTCAACAAACGACCAACTCCCTTGGATACGCGCGCATAAAAGAGGGCGCCAAAGCGTAGCCAACCCCCACATTCGTAAGATGCTTGTGGGTCAGGCCATTTGGGTTTAACCCATGCCGAAAGTGGGTAAAACCCCATTGCGACATATAAGAAAGCGGTAAACAGTGCGCTGCGGTCTGCAAGCCAGGTTTGTTACAAACCCGCGAGACTCGCTTCCATTGCCCGTCCACCATCACAGCAATTCTTGAGAATTTGAAAATGACCGACAAGCCGCGGCGCGCGCCGCGCGCGATCAACAAGGCAGGAACGAGCATCAGCAGCAGCGCGGCGGCCACAGGCGCCACGCGCGCAGGCTGCGGCGGCGCCTCCAAGAAACCCGCCAGCAAGAAGAAGCCCGCAGCGTAATGCGCTCGTGGCGGGCGCCGTACGAGGGAGAACGAAGAGCTCACTCGTTGCGTGTGCTCTGCTCTGTGCGTGTGTGTGTGTGTTCAGGCACAGCGACTCGGACGACAGTGACGCGGACGCGCTCTTGGCGAAGGTGGACGACGACAAGCGACGCGGCAGCTCGTACGTTTGTGTGCACGCATGAAGTTTTTTGTGTTTTATTCTTTCTTGTGTGTCCAGCTTTCGTGACATGTGCATGTGCGCGTATGCTATAGGAAGCGCAAGCGCGGCGCGCCAGCCAAGACCGCGATTCTGGGCGAGTTCATGAGTCTCGACGCGCTACTGGACAACGATCTGGAGGAGAAGCGCAAGAAGCAGGCGCGCGAGCGCAAGCTCCAGAAGCTGCGCGACGAGTGCGACACGTCGCTGCAGAACCCGGCGTTCGACGGCGCGTCGCCGCTCGGCAAGCTCATGAGCGCCATGGAGAGCAACATGACAAGTCTCTCGGCCGACAACCACCTCTTCACGGACGAGCTTCCGAAGAACCAGGAGCGCTTCGGGTACGTGTTCTCGCCCATCACGGAGCCGCTCCCGTACCGTCAGTACGAGGCCACGCCCGCCGAGCTCAGCAGCGAGCTCAAGCTCGTGTACAAAGCCATGGGCTCGAGCGACGCGACCGAGATCGGAGCGCTGCTCTGGAGCAAAGCGATTCTCCTTCGCTGCGTCTTGGCCAAGGACGCAACTACAGGTGGCGACACTGCTGGACCCGTGCTTCCGGCCAAGATTGGCGCGTGGCTCTTCAGTACAAGTGAGTGCGCATGCGAACTGGGGGCTTTGCAAAATGGATCCGTGCTAACAGCCCACATGCCTTTTGCTGTTGGCTGCGGCTTTTAGTGGCGACACACAGCGACAGCCATGTCGTGCGCGGCTGTCTGAGTAATTTATTCATGGTCATCCGTCCAAGTCACATCTCTACTGCAGTACGCAAATCCCAACGTCATGAGCCGCGGATGCGCCGACGCCACTGCTAACTTGGGCTTTGCTGTGTGTCTTCTCCCACACAGGAATTCCAGGCTGGACTGCCGAGCGCGGCATTCTGCTACCCGAACGAGGACTATCGTGTGCTCCTGGGCTCCAAGATGACAGCGCTGCGCATGGAGTGGCAGCCGACCGCGTACGATTTTCTCAACGTATTCCGCACGTTCGGCTTCCAGGACAGCAAGCGCTCCATGAGCGCGAAGAGCAAGATCGACGTGACCCCAAGCAAGCAAAAGCAGCGAGCGGCACCGATTCTGCCGTTTCCAGCGTTGAATATGGAATTCGTGCTTCTGTACTTTGTGCTGTGTCTGCGCGCCAAGTACGTTGTTTGATGGTCATGTGGCGAAGCGTTCGATGTGAGAGATCTAAGGTTGCGCTGTGTGTGTGTGCCTGCTTCTGCTGTTGTTGCTTTGCTCTGCAGAATCCTGAAACTGGATGGCTACGACGCGTTCAGCTTCACAATGTTCTTCCTGCGCATGCAGTTTGAGCAAAACATGCATCCAGAGATCGTGCAGCTCGCGTCGATCTGCATTGAAGAGCTGCTCGAGGTGTTCCCGACGATGGAGTGGCGCAAAGAGTGGGCACCGTCGCTCGTGCTGCGCATCGCAGGCGTGAACGAAGGCCTGTTCGACTCGGCGACCGGGTGGCTCACGGTTGCGCGTCGCCTCCCGCGAACGATCCGAGGCACGCAGCTCACGACGGGGCTAACGGTCTATGTCTTGCAGCATCGCATCGACAAGACGCCACAAGAAGGCGTACGTTGTGTCTGCACTGTTTGCTTGTGTCTGATGGGTAAAGAGAGCATTCTGACGACAGTGGTGGATGCCGTTGATTGTCTAGTCCAACTCGGAGCGTCCGCTGAAGTTCCCGATCCAAAGCGGCCTCGTCCTGGACATTGTCGCTGGCATCGTGGAAGACCTGACGCTCAAGTACACGGAGAAAAAGCGGCAAAGCGGCAAGGCGTCCAAGACGCCGCCGCCGTACGACCTGCTCTGCAAGAAAGTCGCACTCATGGACTTGGCGCTGCAGGCGTTTTTGAACATTCTCACGCAAAAGGAGATGTCGCTTTTGCTCAAGAAACTCGACGCGCTCACGGGTTCCCACAAGTCGACCATGTCCGCGAAATGGCACGAGGTAAGTGAGCGCTCTCAAATAGAGCCACCCACACGTGCAATTGGATGGGCGGCTAACGAAACGTGGTGTGCTGGCAGTTGAAAACGCTCGTGAGCTTGATGCATCGCAAGTACTCGCTCGAGAATCTGCGCATCGGTTGGGAAGCGTCTCCGCCTTCAAAGACGACGCTTTTCGTCGACGACACGAATTGAGACTGCGAGTCTTCGCGCTTCGACTAACTAAAGTCAATGCACGTGGGGCTGCGTTTTTGAAGAACAAGAGTGGCAAGTTGATTAGGCTCTTCAGCAAACACATACGAGAGAACAAGAGGTGCTCCAGGTCGTGGTCCTCACGTTGCTACTCTGCTTAGCTGCTGTTTGGTTAACTTTACTTACGCTTGCTCTTGCGCGAGCGCGGCGTATTTCTTCTGGAGCTGCACTTCGACAAGCTGCTGCGAGTTGACATCGGTGGCAAGACGCGCAATGCGGCTCTGCAGCGCCTGGGTCTCAATGCCAGAGAGGGCGTCAAAGCACGAATGCTCGATCAGCGCGTTCTGGTACTCGGCCACGAGACGACGCAGCGTCGCAAGCGCTTGCTCTGAGCGACGCTGAAAGCCGCCATTGATCACACGCACACGGTCATCCAGTTTCTGCGCGCGCTTCGACAGTGACTGCTCGACCTCCTTCAGCTCCTCGAACTCAGCCTTGATCGCACGAATGCGGTCGGCGTCGGATTTCGCAAACGTCAGGAGCTCTGCACGAGTGCCTTCTTGCTCTTTCGCATTGTCTTCACTGCTGCGTGCCAGGTACTGCGACTGCGCATCGAGCCACGTGGACGCCAAGGTGCCTGGGCTCTCCGATTTCCAGACACTGTCGCGCTCATGCAGACTTGCTTCAATCTGGACCATACTTCGCGCGTGCTCTAGCTGCGCATCTGTGAACGCCCGAAGCTGCGGCACGGCAGCAGCCGCCGACGCTTTCTTGCGCTTCTTGCTGCTGCTTTTCTTCTGCCTGCCATCGACATCCGCTGGGTGTTTCACGATATCAAACTCAACCATCGCGTACATCTCGCACGAGATCTCGTCGAGCCCGCCGTCGATGAGCGCTTTCTTCACCTTGGTCGGGCGCGGCAGGTCCTTTTGCACAGCGTTCGATCGTCGCTTCAGCTCACGCTCGAGTTCCAACTCGCGCTGTTTCTGCAGACGCGCTTCACGGTCTCCAGCGTCTTCTTCTTCGAGCGCACGATCATCGTTCTCGTCGTCGTCTTTTACGGGAATGTTGATCTCGTACTCGTTCTGCGGCGCCGGCAGACTCCCAAATCCTTGCTTCAGGTCGGCGAGCATGCGCTTCTGACGCGCCTTCTCCGCGCGCTTGTTGTCTTCCATGCCATAGAGTTGCTCCGGGTTGATCCCCAACTCATCCCGGAGCGGCGTGCGCGTCGACGAAGGCAGCGGAGTTTTATCGCCGACGCTGCTCCGCACCGAGGGCGTTCTCGATGGCGTTGCGCCGGCGTAACCCGTTCCCTCCTGCAAGACAACATTCTCTCCACCGAGCAACGGCGTCGACGTTCTCGTCATCGCCGCAAGGTTCGCGGCTTCCTGCATGATCGTGTCATGGATGTCACGTGCTGGCGCTGGGGTCGTGCTCGCCGTTCGCAATGGCGTTGCCGTGTAATCGCCCATCAGTGCGCGCGTCTCCGTGGTCGACGAGTTCTCGAGCGCCAACGCCGCAGCGTGCGCGGCGTGCATCCCCAGCTTGGCGAGATCGGAAAGCTCGTCATTCGACACGACTGGAGCCGGGAGACTCAGCGGCTTGCGCTTGATCGCGTTGATCGGATCGTTCTTTTCGTTCACGGCCGCGATCACCTGTGGCAAATTGGACTTCATCATGCTCTTCTGGCGCTTCGCGTCCTGTTTGCGCTCCTTCTTCTCCTGCTGGTCGCGACGAATCCCATCCAATTTGTCCAGCTGCAGCGCCGCAGCTTTCGGGTCCAGTGCCGAGTTTGCCGAGACGCGGCGCTCCTCAGAGACGTCGTAAAAGCCTGCAGGCGCCACTTTCTGGAACGGGATCTCGCTCGTATAGTCCATAAACTTGCGCTTCTTCGCGTGCGTCTTGTTGCTCACGACGCCGGCTGCTTTGAGCTCGCGGCGCTTCTGCAAGGTAGCGAGGCGGCGCGCTTCTTCGAGCTGCTTCTCGCGGGCCTTGCGCTTCGCCTTCTTGCCTTTTGTGTTCGCCAGACGCGCACGCGCCTCCGAGAGCATCTCCTTCTCGTCTTCGTCCATGTCCACGGGGTCAGGACGCGCCGGTTTGTTCTCTGGGTTCGGGTCGATCTCACCGGGGCGCAAGCGACGCGGGTCGTCGCTCACGTCGATGCCTTCCTTCTGCTGCGCAGCGTCCAACAAGCGCTCATAGTGCTCCATGCACTGCGCGGCCGTGCGGCCGACGATGGGCGCGATCGTGCGCCACTGCGACGGCATGAGCTTGGCGAGATGCAGCAGCTTCTCCTCTTCCTCGCGGCTCCACTCGGTCTTCTTGATGGACGGGTCGAGCCACTCGTACCAGCGCGCCTTGCACTGCTTGGCCGACTTGCGCGACAGCAGCGACGCCACGCGCGCCCACTGGTTCATGCCGTACTTCATCACGGCCGCCTTCAGGATCTCGTCCTCCGTGTTCTTCCACACGCCGCCCTTGATCATGATCCGCATCTTGGCTGAACGGTGGACGTCGTCGTCGACGCTGTCAGGAAAGAAAAGCTACAACAGAAGAAAGCGAGAGAGGGAGGGGAAGAGAAAGAGATCTCTCCACAACAGGGACGAAAGGGAATGTCTTGTGCGCAAGCGGATCTAACGCGCCGGCGCCTTGTACAGAGAGCGAGAGAGAGCACAAGTGCCTTCCTGCGTCGTTGGCTTTCCGTTGCTTTGCCGCCTCCCAACACTCACTTACTCGCAAGGTGCGACGGTAATACCCTTCGATACTGAATAGTACCCCATCGAGGGAATTTACTGTGGTAATTTATTATTTGTTAAAGTTGGATTGTAACTGGGGTACAGTGTACCAGTATGGATCTATCTCTCTGCATGAAGCTCTTCGATTTTAGCTTCGACCCAAAAGAAGCGCCATGGACGACAACATGGGCAAGCGCGTGCAGGCGCAGCTGCAGTTCATGGAGCGCAACGGGCGCGCGCTCGAGGAGGTGGTCGCCAAGATGCTGCGCATGCGCGAGGAGCAGGAGGGCTTCCTGCACGGGTTCGCGAAGGCGCTGCAGGACATCGGCGCGCAGGAGGACTCGAAGGAGCTCGCACAGTGTCTGCTCAGTCTCGGCGACTGCGGCCAGCGGCTCGCGAGCGAGACCCACGACGTGATGCTGCGGCGTCCCGAGGGCGAGGTGCTGCTCACGCTCACGCAGATCCAGGACTGGGGCATCGTGCCCATGAAGGTGACATGTTGATACTGTTGCCAATGGTGGATGGAGTTTTATGCATGTTGCTGGCTGTTGATGCTTGCGTAGAGACTGCTGGAAGACCGAGAGAAAGCACTCAAAATCGAGTACAAGCTGCAGAGAGAGTACGATGAAAAAGTGAGTGGCTTGGGAGGATCATCCTCGGGTATGACTACTTTGCATGGGTGCGCACAAGCAGTAACTGCGATCGCATGCGTGCTCGTGCAGCGTGGTGGCTCGGGAAAGGAGAAGGAGAAGAAGTTGCGCATGCTCTCGGACCAGAAGCGCCGCGTGGAAAACGTGAACGCGCTCATCGAGTATCATTTGACTAAGTTTGAGGAGTTTCGCATTCTCAAAATGAAGGTACGCGTGCACGTGCCGCCCACGAAAGCAGCGCTGCTGTACTGCCTACCGCCCCTTTTCGTCTTGTGTTCGATCGATCGCTCGTGTAGAAAATCATGAGCGAGTTGGCGCGCTCCAACATGTTTTACCACGCGAAGGGGCTCGAGCTGTTCTCGGCGCCGTGCGCAGCCATCGCCAAATTGCACGCGCGAGACGTCAGCAGCGACGTCTAATTGCTGACTATCTAATACACGCTGAGCCATCATTCCTTTGGAAAATACCATCACTCCTGTCTCGCTCTAATAAAAAACAAAAAATGCAAATGCCATTTGAGCAAACGACAGGAGAGCGAGCACATGCTGCGCTCGTCTGTCGACGACTTGCGACACGAGAGCGTCCGCGACGATGAACTGTTTCTCGGAGGCGAGTCTGCGGCTGCGGGCGCCACCGACGACTGCGCTGCATGTGAAACGAGTCCCCGCGCGTCGGCACGCGAAAGCAGACAAACCGAATCGAGCGACTGGGAGCGCGAGGTGCTCAAGCAGCGAGCAGACTGGAAGGCGCAGTGTGAGAATGCGAAGCCCCGCAAGTCGAGCTACCAGGTGCAGAAAGTACGCACCAAATGCACGGAAACAGCACGTGGCTTTCTCTTTTCATTTGTGAAACGCAGCATTGACGAATTGGGCATGGGGTGCTTGCTTGTGAATGTGAAAAAAACACGACACGTTAGGAAGAGAAAGTGTTGTTGCTGAAACACGCGAAGGTACTCGAGTCGCAATTGGAGCTTCTGAAGCAGCGTGCGGGGATCTCAGATGTTTGCGTGAAGGAGAAAACGCTCGCGAACGACGCCATGCAGGAGGTCGTCCATGCGCAGCAACTCTCGGTCGCAAAGGCCCAGGCGGCGATTGCAGGCTTCTCGGTGAGACTCGCTTCAATGCCGCAGTGCTTCACTCGCCTAATTCCCTCATGTGTTATTACCATCTTTGTAATGATGTCTAATTAATACCTAGGATGCCTACGTGTCTAATCCACTCACGACATACGTTCGACTCGGCACAAACTGGGATGAACGCCGTGAAACTCTACGCGCGATGAAAGACACTAAGTTGCGTCGTGCGTACGAGTATGTTGCTGCGCGATCCGAACTGCTTGATCCCTTCCGCTCCCACGGCTCTGGTGATGCATGCGAGAATGCGAACGGGGACAAGTGCGGCTCGCGTTTCGACTCGACGCCTTTGCACGGCGTGCAGAGCGTGAAACAAGTGTACGACGCGCTGCTGTATTACCTGATGAACGCTGAAATCACCATTTCCGAGCGCTTCGGGTACCTCACGGTGCGAGAAGACTACGACAGCGTCGACGACAGCATCTACAACTATCGGCTCGTGTCCAATACGAACGGAATCCTGATCGAGTCGAATGCGATTTTGTTTTCCGAGTATTACGACCACCACAAGTTTTCCGGTGGCGGTCCTTGCGGCGTTGTTGTCGTGGACTTTGTGGACGACGACGCACTGTACCCGTACGCACCGAGCGAGAGAGTGCGCAAAGACATCACCGTCGCGTTCGTGCTCACCCCGCACATGAAGCATACGCAATGCGCAGAGGGCAAAGAGCAAAAAGACGAGCTGGTCGTTACGATGGCACGTGCAGCTTTCGCTAAACTGCATTTCCCCCAATGTGACATCTCTCCCCATGATATCCAAGATTTGAACGACGCTTTCAGCGGGTGGGGTCAAATGCTGCTAAAAGTGCTCAAGGAAACGCTGCAATCACTCCGAGAGTGAGCCGCGATGTATCTTGGATTTTCGAGATGCATCCTCGCACGCAGCCAACCACTTGAACGTATCGTGTGTACAAATACAGCAGTCAGATTCCAGCATTTATCCATTGCAGGATTCGATGCTGCAGCCTCTGCTTCGATGATACCATTTCGTTTGACGGGCGCATCAGCAAAGTGTCGTGCGCAATTCCCTCACACACAAATGATTCCTTCTTCGTCTCCTCACAGCACTCACGTATCAATGATAGCGAACGCACCCGCAGCGGATGGAAAGGAGATGCAATGCGTCGTTTGTGTACAAGTTGCCTCAAAACCATCACTCTTGGCATCCTTTCATTGAGAAAGGCGCGTACCATCATTCCACTGGAGCAAGAGTGTAGCTCTTGGACGTCACTGTGCTTTTGGCGGCATTCTCATAAAAAAAAAGCACGAGAGCGGAAGGATGCTGCACGGCGCGTCCGCAGAGGATCTGAGGCTCGACAGCGACTTCCTCGCGAGTCTGCTGCTCGCCGACGCTGTCCCCATTGGCGGTGCCGCCGCCGTGCCCATGGAGGACGGCGGGTTCGCGTACGCGGCGAGCAGCGCGTCGGTGTCGAGCGACTCGGAGTGCGAGACGACCAAGAAGCGGCAGCATGCCGTGACAGGCGTGGCAGGGCAGTACGGCGCAGCGAAACCGCGCAAGTCCACCCACACTCTTCGAAAAGTGCGTATTCACAGGCGTGCATGTGCGTCATGTTGCCTTCTATGATCGTGCTCACACGTGAATGCGCTTGTTTGTTTGTTTCTTGGGAAGTGCACTAGGAAGAGAAGGCGTCTCTGTTGAACACGGTCGAGACCCTCGAGTCGCAGTTGGAGTTTCTCAAGGACCGTGCTGGACTCGTAAACAAGGGACTCACGGAGAAAATGTTGGCAAACGACGTGATGCGCGAGGCTGCCCACTTCCAGCACCTCTCTGTCGCAAAGACGCAGTCGGCGATCTCAGGGTATCTGGACGCCCAGACGGCCAATCCCCTGAGCACGTGCATCCGACTGGGGACAAACTGGGAAGACCGCAGCGACACCTTGCGCGCGATGAAAGAGACCAAGTTGCGTCGTGCCTACGAGTATGTTGCTGCGCGGTCCGAGCTCCTCGACCCGTTCTGTTCGCACTGCTCGGCGAACGTATGCGAGAATGAGAATGGCGACAAATGCGGCTCACGCTTCGATTCCACGCCGCTTGAAGACGTTGAGGGCGTGAAGCAAGTCTTCGACACACTGCTGTACTATCTGATGAACATCGAGATCAGCATATCCGAGCGGCTTGGGCATATCACAGTCCGAGAGGACTACGACAGCGTCGACAACAGCATTTCCAACTATCGGCTCCTGTCCGATACAAATGGGATCCCTATCGAGTCGAGTGGCATTATGTTTTCCAAGTACTATCCCCAGCACCAGCTCTCCAACGGCGCTCCGTGCGGGATTATCGTTGTCGATTTCGTGGACGACGATGCGTTGCACCCGTATGCACCGAGCGAGAGGGTACGCAAAGACGTGTCTGCCGCATTCGTGCTCACCCAACACGTGAGAACGACACAGGACAGCAAAGGACCGAAAGGCACGCTTGTTGTCACGCTCGCGCGCGCAGGGTTCTTCAAGCTGCACCTCCCGCAATTTGACATTTCGCCGTGCGATCTGCAGGATCTGAGCGAAAATGGGGCTGGATGGGGGCAAGTCATGATCAAAGCGGTCAAGGAAATGCTGCAGTCTCGCCGGGCGTGATCGTAATGTGCGTGGTACCTTCCGTTCGGCGCTTTGCTCGTGCGTACTATTGCGTTTCTGGTCAAGATCTTTACCATGTTTATGCGGGTCTGTAACGTGTGTCGAGTAATGAAACACCAATAGGATAACTCTGGTTAAATCCACAAAAGCTCGTCTTTGAACCAGTATCACGATCGCTGAGAAGATGATCCACGGCCGTCTTTCTTCTTCCTTTTGCTTCCAAACTTCGTCGACATGCTTTCGTGAAGTTTCCGCCAGAACGATCCTCTATTCCTTTCATTGGGGCGTCCAGGAGATTCACTGTCACTACCAAATAGTTGTTGCCGGCGTGCATCACCAGGAGATGCCGTCCAGCTTTGAGGGGAGTAACAATAGTCCTCCAATAATTTGTCGCTGTAATAGCAGCGTTTCTGTAGTCACGCACACGTTTTTGGTGTTAACGAGATCCCCTAGGCGTGAGTGCAACAAAGAAAGCGACTTACCACTTCGAACTGTTCGTAGACCTTGTGCACGGGCATGCCCAAAACGTTTGCTAGTCCAAGCTGGAGACTGAATTTGCCGCACAAAAAAGAAGGTAAATACAAACGCACTATAGTGATGTCATGCGATGAGACTTACCTCATCTGTACAGGTTCAATGGACACATTGCGACGCGAAAATGCTGGGGTTGCCGTCGAAAGGAATGATACCCCGTAGTCTGACTGCAATTCGGAAATCAATACATGTGCTTGCTTTCTTCTCATAAAATCAGCAAAAATCAGACTCACCTGAGGCTGGAACGAAAATTTCACGCAGCGCTCGTAAATGTGTCGATACACTGCGTCTGCGAGCGATTCCAACTCCTTTAAGCGTTCTTCGCACAGGCTTCTTTCTTCAATAAACCGTGTCCACTGATAGATAGCAAACGAGAAAATTCGCGCGTTAGCGATGAGCATTTTTAGAGCGTCATGGAGAAGTACCTCAGCCAACGTTTCTTCCGGAGAATATTTTGTGATGAATGGGTGGGATAGGAGCTCTTCAGCTGATGGACGCTCGCCCGGGTCTATCCGTATGCACTAGTAATTTTGAGAAGAAAAAAACATGTAAGCACCAATCTCGTAATGGATCCTTTGGCTGGAGATTCTTACCTCTTGGATAAATGAACGGCATTCTGGAGAATATTGATCTGCAGGCAACTCCAGGAATTTCTCGTTGGCAACCTATAGCAAGCATCACTCATTTCAGCAACATGACGACGCACCCAAGCAGGAGAATACATTGTGCTCACCGAATCCACCAGTCCGAAGAAACCATCCTGTGTTGGAAGAGGGTACTTTCCAAAAGCGACGGATATCAGTGCAAGTCCGAACGACCAGATATCAGCTACAGCAAACAACAAGTCTAAGTCAAAAGGATGAAACCCATATTTGAATACACAACGAGTTTGACAATACCTGGATAGGAGTAGTCTCCGCCGCCAATTCTCTCTGGAGCCATGTACAACAGGGTTCCAACAAACGTCTTGGTCGTGCTTGAGTTGTCATTGAGTGTTCTGGCAAGACCAAAATCTGAGATCTTGACTTCTCCTTGCCGATTTGTCAGCAAGTTGTGGGGCTTGATGTCTCGATGGATCATGTGTTTTCTGTGGATGTGCGCGAGCCCTTGCAGAACGCCAGTCGCCAACCTTGCCAGAATTTTCTCGTTTTGGCACCCTCCACGCAACACAATATCTTGCAGCGAGCCCGTGCTCATGTATTCCATCACCAAGCAAATAGAATTCTTTGGTCGGTCGACGAATGCGTCGTAAAATGAGACGATGTATGGACTCGGCCTATGGAAGAACATATTAAATCAGTTGAATGACGTAACGCATCAGCCGAGCAGCAAGTAGACTTACTTTGGTCTCGAGTCCCCATTCTGCGCGCTTGACTGTCCTGATCTGCCATTTTCGGACATCGGGACAAGATTTGAGTACAGTGCGTGAAGTTCGCGAACCATTTGTCTTCGCTGTCCCCTCCCATACACAGGCACATCCTAGCACCAGCAGCATCCTTCTTGTTAGGTGTGAGGGTATACAGAGATCCAACAGAACGTTTTTGATGCAGTACTCCACCTTGATCGCGACTACTTTCAGCGTCGGGATGTGAATGGCTTTGTAGACGGTGCCAGATGCTCCGCGCCCAATCTCTTTTACTCTCTCCAAATTTTCTTGCAAGTGCAAGCAATTCGAATCAGGAGAAGAAATGCCAGCTTCCGATACTGCGACGTTTTTCGTCGTAAACATTCCATGGTTGGGGGAGTAGGCACTTCCAGCGCTATGCCGCCCAGCGTCTGCATTGCATTACCAACGACACGAAGTGAGTCAAAGCGACGGTAGTTCATCATCAGATAAAAACACTTACCACTCGGCGACTGGAGATCCGAATCATCTCCCGAACTATACGACTTGAAATTCAGCCGCAGCAGTGCGTTTTGGGTCGCACTCCCACCGTCACCACGCTTACCACCAGTGCCAGGCACAGATGATGCCATCATCTCTTTTTCCGCCGCCTCACGCTTCGCTATCAAGCGATTGGCAACTCGTTGAGCACGGTTTTCAGCTTGTTGTGGTGTCGGCATATCTTCGAGCTTTAAGCGCAGTTGTGGTCGTTTGGAGATGGATGAGGTCTTCGAGAGCGGCGCAAACGAGGTACCATTCGACACGGGCGTCTCCGGATTCGCAGGAGCGGCGAATTTCTCTTCCAGCGTAAACTCGCTATTGATTTGATCGATCATCTCGTCAACCTCATTGGACTCTCCACTCTCCTTCTGACTTCCCATTCTCGCTTTCATGTTGAGACTTTGCAGTGGGGGAGTGTACGGTCCACCATCACTGAGTGGTGGAGTTGCCGGATGTTTGGCCTCATCATCCTCAGAAGAAGCACACGGCAATGCGGATCGCGCACCAGACTCCTCTTCCGGCACCTGGAAGTCTTTATCCATCCAGTCGCAATACCAAGACTTCACTTCTGCGATGCGAAGGTGGCGAGGGTTGATATCGGGAAAGATATTCGTGATCGCTGTGTTATCAACCTACGATCATAACGACATGCATGATCAGAGCTATGCAAGATACCATTGCGTTACGCACCATCTACCTGAGTGACGCACCTGAGCGACGAAGTTCGGCGACGAATGCGACCGCGGTAATCCTCGTCTGTTGCGCGCTGCACTGTACACCAACCCAGAGTGCGCTCCAGGAATTCGCACACCTAGCGCCGTCGACTGCATCATCATCGCCGCATGGCTTCGGCTCGACGCGCGGTTGGTCAGTTGATCGTCAAACGTCGCATTCGCGCTCTCGACGCGGCCCCTCTTTTTGTGCTTCTCTGCTTTCTCGGCGAAAGGGTAGCCCGCGTCCGCGTAGTACGCACTCGTCTGCACACTCGATTGACTTCGCACGAGCGAGTGCTGGGCACTCCCCCTAGTTGTCTGCGTACCGCCAGCTCCCCCCTCCGGATACCATGCACCGTTCACTGCGTCTCCCGCGTCCATCGTCGCCATAAACGCCGCGACGGCCGATGGTGCATCTCGCTGCGTTTTCCCGTTGATCGGACTCCATGGGGATGCTGCGGATGTGGACGTAGCCATCGCTGATGACGCAAACGGCGGTGGCGGCGGCGCTGCGGATGGGAACACCGCGGTCCCGACGGCGCCGCCACCGTTGGCGTTAGCGGAGTGGCATCCGTCTGCGTGCGCGTCTGCGCTGCTGTCGCCCGTGAGGATCGTCAGCCGCGGGGGCTTCTTGCGCGGGTGCTCCATCATGACGGTCTCGTGGCTTCCTTCCGCAGCCCGAGATGGCTCTCTTTGTGTACGCAAAGAGAGTGAGAGAGAGCAGGAAATATCAGTAAGCCACGAGAAAAACCGGTGGAAGAAGGCATACCGGTACTCTAACCGGTATATACAATGGAAACCGACCATCACTCTGAAAAACTATCGGTGTGTACCGGTACACCTGCAAGTTGAAGCGAAACTGACGCCAATTGCGCAATCCTTTTTTGTTGCAGGTATTTTTGCGTATGCGTAGTCCCCATACTGAAGCCAAGTGATGCGGCGGCGCGTTTGTTCCGCTTGATGCAACGAGTGATGCGACGATGCGGGTAGGAGCGCGCAATAAATAGACGCCAGTGAGGCGCACATTGATGGTCGAAACCATCGCTCGCGCCTGCGTGCGTGTGATGCTCACATTCATTCGAGACGCGTGGGTTGAGGACGCAAACGAGCTACGCAGCGACTTACGAAGACGAAGATGCGGCTTCCACGGAGCGCGCTGCTCGCGATTGCACTCGCATGGAGCGGCATACGCGCGACTGCGCTCGAATGGAGCGACATGCTCGATGTGGTTGATGACGCGACCACTGCAGCATTAGCAGCGACTTGTTCAGCGACGGCGACAGCTTCGTGGCAAGGAAAATGTGCTGCACGCACATCGAGCAACAAGGACTTGCTCCCGTTGTCCAACATGGATGCTTCCGATATCAATATTGGCGAGAGCAACATTATTGGCACGTATGAGTCGGCGCGATTGACAGCGCTCAAGCTGAGCGGCGCGGCAGGAAATGCGGCCATGTCTGGGATGCGGAAGAAGACTAAATCTTGGTACGAAGCGAGCTTGCGCAACATGATGGCGTATTTTTGCGTCGAAATGACGTCGCCCGAGGGACTGGATCGTTGTGTCGAGTCTCCGAGCCCCGATGCCGCTTTGGACATTACCGGGCAGTGCATTAAACTTACAGGAGCTGATAGTTGCAGCAGTAAGGGAATGTGCGAGCGTGAGAACAATTGCAAGTGGGATGACGCAGAAGCTGGCACATCTTCTCGGCGCGAACTCTTCACGGCCGATAATGTCGCGACGGTGGCCAAATGGGTGGAGAAGGGTTATCCAAGCAGCTTAGCACCGTTTGTCGCCCCCGGGGTTGTTTTTGCAGTTCTGACGTCACTCGCGTTCGTGGGATTTATCATCTTGCGATGTATCTTCAATCAGTGTGGCGGGCGAAATCCAAGAGAGAAAGGATACACCCGCTGCGACACCCTCATCCCAAGCGTGATCTCCATGGTGTGCACTTTAGCTGTGTTCATCTGCTCCATTGTGACGATCGCTCAGAACTCGAACATTTCAGACGGCGTGAACGGGATCTTGAACTCCTTGAACGTGACACTTGCGAACATCGACATCTTTGCGTCCAACCTCCAAGCACCGCTCACTGACGCGGAAACGCAAATTCAATCGGCTGCTACGACTGTGAGTACTCAGGTTCAAGGGCTGGAGCGGATTACCACGGATGGAGAGAAGCTGCGCAGAATGATTCAAGACTACAATACGATCTATTCGATGCAAGGACCATTTCCCTCGAAGACATGCAATACCAATAGCACGTCCTGCATTGCTTGCCCTAATACCGTTTGCGGATCGCCTCTCAATGTGTTTGTCAGCAGTACATTCGGCATTGCGTCCAATGCAAGTGGGATTATGGCCGGCTCGATGCAAAGCCTTCAGTATATGTTTGTCAACAAATCCAAGGACATTCTCACTGGAATTCGCACGGCGAATATGGAAATATCGGAAGTCGAAACGATGACGAGGCGTTCCAAGGAAGTGGTGGCACTTGTGAAGGAGACTTTTGACGAGTACTCGTTCTCACGAGGGGCGCTGGTGTTCTCCGTTTTCTTTTTCGGTTTAATTTCGTCCCTCTTTGGTGCCTTCGCGATCTTCAAAGGTGTGCGCACCAAAAAGAGTGCGTGGGTCCACATGCTCCATGTGAGTTGGATCCTGGGGACTCTCGTGTGCATCTTGGGCTTCGTTCTGTCGGCATCCTTGCTTGCCGTTGGTGCTGTCTGGTATGATTCATGCAATTACATGAACATCCTGCAAGCCGATGTGTCTCCGTACGTTCCACATCAAACGGCGACAATAATAAACACGTGCTTCAATGACAACAGCATTCTGGAGCCGCTCAAGCTAGAAGATCAAATTGCGTTTTCCTGCCATATGGATGACACGTACACCAAGGTCAAAAGCACCGACTTCAGCTCGTTCAAGGCGCTCATTTCCGATTACGGCGTGAAAGTATCGGACTATGGGCTTCGTGATTTTGGCTTCGACTCGGCTACGTCGCGTGACTTGCTATCGAAGCTGAACGCCGCTGTCGCCGATGTTGGCAAGGTTGGCTCGAAGTCTTTCACCCAGGAAAATGTCGTCACGCCTTGGATGGTCTATTCTGGCGAATCGCCCACAACTTTCGAATGCGACAGCAAGGATTTGAGTTCGGACGATGTTCCGATCTGCTTTATGAATGTGATGTTTCAGCTTCGATGGAGGTTCTTCTATAGAGATTCTTCAATGAGGGTCGGACGTTTGTTGGATAGGGACACTTGGTGGGAAGACGGTAGGTTTGATTATGAATGGTTTATCGACATGTGAAATCCTACGAC
>JAADVP010000523.1:0-19567 GCA_023335675.1 Globisporangium solare | reverse complement strand
CTCTTCAATTGCATAACAATTTGTGAAAGGGTGTTTTAGCCAAAAACTTGTCAAACTTATGGGTATTTTAACAAAGAATTGAAACTTGTGGGTATTTTAGCTAATCATGTCAAACTAATGGGCATTTTAATAAATTACCCATCCCGTAATAACTTTCGGTGCCGCCAGCTGTCGGGTGCAATACTCACTCGACTTCCCGGCAAATCAAGATTTCGGTGCTGACTTAATGGCAACTGGGTACAGTGCAGCCTGCGCAAGGCGCCGCTGCTTCAATTGACAGTTCTGTGCCACATTATCAAATCATAAATGTTAACACAGTGTGTTTCGGTTTATTTGAAAAGGTACCACAGCATGGTAAATCAGCCAAATATTGATTCTCGCCCGCCACGCAAAGCACAGGTTTTACTCGGCGGCATCTAATAACAAGACGCATCTTCACTGCGTAAACCACCTCTACGTCCCTTGATGAGCAGGTCCCGCGAAAAATGACGCCTCGCTGCGCCCGCCGTCGCTAGTAGCGCCGGCTTCGGGAGCAGCTCAAGCAAGAGCTCATTCTCCAACTCGCCTCCCCGAGCGCATCCAGAACCAACCCGCCACTCCCCACATTCCAATAAGATGGTCTCCACTGGAATGATCACCAGTCTCGCGCTCGTCGCCACGTTCGTGCACCAAGCAGAGGGCCACGTGTACCTGACGCAGCCGCTCGCTGAGTTCAAGAAGGGCGCGTCCAAATCGAGCTGGGTCGCTGAGTTCCAACCGCCATGGTCGGGCACCTTCAAGACGGGCGCGCAGTACGCCGCCGTGGCGCCGAGCAAGGGCTTCAAGGACCTCAAGTCCTTCCTGGACAACAAGGGCCCGTCGTGCGGCAACTCGCTGCCGAACGCCAAGGCCAAGCCTGTGCCGAGCGACGGCACGATCAAGCTCGCGAGCACGATCGAGCACGCGGGTCCGTGCGAAGTGTGGCTCGACAACACGCGTGCGTTCCACAACGACGACTGCGAGAAGGCGTTCGGCTCGGCCACGTCGTTCAAAATGGACTTCTCGGCGTGCAAGGACTCGTGCATGCTGCGCTTCTACTGGCTCGGCCTCCAGGACGGCGGCAAGCGCTGGCAGTCGTACAGTACGTGCTCCATTTTCGTTCGCATATTGACCGCAGTGGCCAACTCTCTAACGTTTGTTTTGCATGTTTTGCTTGTATGAACGACCTTCAACAGAGAATTGCGTGCCCCTCACCCGCAGCGGCAGCAGCAGCAGCTCGAAGAAGAAGTCGTCCAAACTGCGCGCGCTCGAGGAAGCCGAGAACGTCGCGGTCTAAGCTCGGAGCCGCCTACGAGAGGGCCAAGCTTTGTATTTCTACGAGCCCTGCACCAAAAGCAATACACGTCGCGACCACTCTGGTCACTTTGTCATGTACACGACGTCTGTCTGTCTGCCATATATCCTTCTCTGCCTTGGCACTGTTTACATGTAGAGAGAGCACCTCCGCCTTCTAGTAGACGTACTCGTAGGGCGTCGTCGTGCCCTGGCGCATCTTGAACTCGCCAAACAGGTCCGTGTCAAGCGGCTCCTCTGTGCGAGACACTATCGCGCCCGAGAAGCCCGCGAGCTCGTCGTCGAGCAGTGTGAGGTCGAGCACCTGCACTTCGTCGAACTTGTCGAGGTTGATGCGGCACACTTTGCCGGAAAACGTCGCGCCGTCGAAAAACGGCACGAAGAAGCCGTACTTGCCCGAGACAAAGCCGCCGCTGAAGCCACGCAGCGAGTCGTCGGGCAGGTTCGGCACTTGGCTACGCAGCGCGGTCGTCAGGTCGAGAACCGCCACGCCGCGCGTCAAAAACTGCTCCGTGTCCAAGCGCACAACTTTTCCCGACTGCGCCTTCGCGCCGGGCGAGTAGAACCGCGAGCAGCTCGGACTCAGAATCACGTACTGCTTGTAGGCGAAGCCGCGGATGAAGCCGCGCAAGTCGTCGTCGACCTCGGCGAGGTCCATGTACGCCACGGACGCAAAGTCCTGCAGGTCCGCGCGCGCCACGACGCTCGCGTACGGGTTCAGCTCCTGCGGGGGTGGCACTCTTCGGCGCATGTACGGGATCAGGTAGGCGAAATTGGTCACTACAAACTCAAAATGTCAACAAGGCTCTCGCTCATTCAGTCGGTCAAAGCGAGGAAAAATGCGTGTCGTAGTACCTTGTACGCCTCCGCTGAAGCCGACGAGCTCAGGGTGCGTGGCCGTGAGGTTGAGCGCGTCGGCGCTCGCGAACGTCTCGAGGTTCACGCGCACGAAGAGACCCGAGTTGCTCACGGGGAGCTCGCGCAAGTTGGTCGTGTTCTCGTCCGGTGCAAGCGGTTGCAGGAACGGCGCCAGGTACGCGTTCTTCTTGTCTACGCAGCAGTGCAAGAAATGCGGCTCAACCATCCAGAAACGTGCAGCAACAAGAAAGAAACGCATGCGTCGACTTCGTACACCTGAAGGCGCTCCCAAAGCCCACAAAGCGCGGGTCGATCGCTGCGAGATCCAGGACCATGACGCCCGTGGGCGAGAAGTCGTTGACTGCGATACGCACCGTTTTCCCAAAGAGCCCGCGCTCATTCTCGCGCGGCACAAAGTACGCGTACGAGTAGTCGGTGAACGACGATGCGAATCCCTTGAGCTCCGAGTGGATCGCGGTCAAGTTGAGCTGCTCAATGAACGGCGTGTCGGAGAATGTCGACGTGAGGATGCGGATCACTGCCCCCGAGTACGTCGCGCCGTTGTAGAATGGTGCAAGGTACAAGTACTCGGCGTCCTGGAGCACACGCGCTGGCGTTCCAAGGCCGAGGTGCGTCGCGAGGGGCGTGTACTGGTTCTCAAACGCGAGCCGCCATTTCGTGACTTGGTAGTTCACGTCGTCCGCCGCGGGCGCTTGGTAGGTCTCGTTCACGAATGCGGTCTCGACAAACGCCGTGAGGCCGCCGTAGAAGCCTTTAAAGTTGGCGTTGAGTGCCGCCAGGTCCATGACGCTCACCTGGTTGCTGTAAGGCCCGATGCCCATGGGCGATTCGTAGTTGCTAAACTCGAGAAAGCGCGCGGGTCGAGGCTGCTTCTTGCCCTTCGCATCGAGTTTCAAGCGAACGACTTTGCCGTGGAACGCGCCGTTAAAGTATGGCACCAGGAACGCGTACTTGGAGGCTATCAAACAGCGAAAACAGTCGTTAGTTGCAGCTTCGCAAGAGAGGCGCGCGCGTTCTTGCGTCTCTTACCGTAGATCGTATATTCGCTGGAGACGAGCAACGGACTGGTCGTCATGCCGTCCTTCACAGCGACCGCAAAGATCCTGCACGAGTACGCTGGCAGGATAATCAGGGCGCCGCTTTGCAGGACACCAAACGTTTGGCCGTCCGCAAACAAGCTCGACGCTGTGGCCGAGGACGAGATCAACGTCGCTGCGCCTTGGACAGACTCGACGCGATAGTAAATGACTGCGCCGGGTTGCTGCGTGATAAACCGGACGCCGATTTGTGTCGAAAAGCGGCCGCCATTGGGCTCCAACTCAGGCGATGCGACGGTCCCCCTGCCGCTCGTAGTACACGCCCGTGGGGAAATCCAGAAACGCCTCAGGGTGCGAGTACCGATCGCTGTGCGAGACGTAGCACGTCTGCGTCGACGTTTCAATGTCGAACGAGAGACACAGCGCATCTGCGGCGCACAAACCCGCGCAGGCTTCGGGGCTTGTGTTTGCAAACGTGCTGCCTTCGAGCAGCCCACGCAGACCTTTCTTGTCGACGGCACGAAACTTGCTGAGCGCCGAACTCGTCAGCAGTCTCGTGTGGCGCAGGCCAGCTGGTGGCTGCAGTAGTGCGTCTTCAACAAAGGCAAGTGGAAGTGTCGGGTGGCAACCAGAGAAACTACATGGACTGCGCGTGAGAAGGATCACAAGTCCACAATGGCAATGAGGAACTTACCCGTCCCAAGTGACTGCGACGGTAGAGCAGTTCGCTGCACTCGACGCCGCCAGCGTTGCCGCTTGACACATCATCACCAAGAACACAATGCGCCATGCCAGCCGACTGCTTCGCTCTCCGTGCTGCCTCGGAGCTGGCGGTGCGCTTAGAGGCCGAACACTCATGCTGCTGCTCCCAAGAAGCGCGGAGTTGCTGCTCTCTTTGACCCCTGTCCAAAACGACTAATTATACGAAAACGGTTGTGGCGCCGCCAAGCTACCAAAACTGTCGTCTCTTTTATTACAAAACTGCTTCCACGAGAGAGATCGACGACGACGTCTCTGCGTCCGACAACTCTTTTTTCCGGCGACGACGGCGAGCTGTTGTTGTCGTGTTCAAAGTCGCTTTCTCTCGCTCCAGGCTTCCCGCTGCTTCTTAAAACTGAAGATGAAGAAGAGGAACTGCCGTGTTTCTTCAACAGCGGCGTGCGCGAATTCTCATTGAACGGCACAATGCGGTCCCCAGAGGATGCGCGGCGCTTGCCTTTCTCGATCGATGAGTTAGCTATCTTCTTGAGCGACGAAAAGAACATGCTGCTGTCTTCACTGGGGCCGCCCGAACTGCCATTGCTTGTCGACGGCGCGATCTTCAGTGGCGAAAGGGTAGCAGCTTGCTTGGTCGCCTTGATGATCTTCCCAGGCACGGTCATCATGGTCTTCGACTTGAATTTCGACTTCTCTTTCATTGTTGTTGGCTTTTCTTTCGCTTTGCTGCCCTTTTGTGCTTTGACCTTCAGTGGCTGGGATACTTGGTCTTCCTTCTTGCTCTGTGTTGCTGGGGTAGGAATCTGTGAAGGACGTGGCGGTGGCTTTGTAGCTGCAGACTCACTGGGCGCTTGTCTCGTGATTGACTTCGGCTTCTCGGTCTTCTCCATGACGGCTCGCTCTGGGCTCTTGATCCTGTCTTTGGTCGCAGTTGAGTTGATACTTGAAGCTGGTGAGCCAGGCTCCGTGGACTTCAACTCTAGAATCGAGCTCATACTCGCCGAGCGCGTCACGGGTGACATGCCTGCCGCTCGCCCGCCAGGAATTCTCGAACCATGGTGCTTGGTCACCGAAGCCTCCGGTGTCTCGGAACCTTTCTCGTCAACTTTCTTGATCTCACCTCGCATGCTCTTACTCCGACCAGACAGTCCGCTGAGCAAGTCAACGGACGACTGGCTGCGTGTCGGCAACTGGCTCTTTTGCTGCTGCAATTTCTGTTGACGCTCTTCCTTCAGTCGCTTCAGTTCGTTTCCTCGATCGGCTTTCATGAGCGCGACGCTAAACTCGTACACGGTGCTGAAAAACTCGCATGCGCCAGCCATGGACGCAGCACTTGGGGGCCCTTTACTCTCTGGTGTAGAGCCAGCATCTTCGTCAGTGTCCTTGTCAAAGCGCGTCATCGTATCCTTCAGCAACTGCACCGTAGCATCGAGCTCGGCTTCCAGTGCCGCCGTCGTCGAGCTTGCGCACTCCATGAACTCGTCCATCACGTTTACGAACTAGTCGCAATTTTCTTTTTCTTCGATCGAGTTTTTCAGTTTTTGGGCAGCGAGCTCATTGCCAATGTAATCGGTCACTTCAGTGATCTTGGCCATATCGCCGTGGAGTTCCGGGATCGGGATGTTTTGCACATCATATAGCGACGTGAGTGCGTCACCCAGGCGCACGAGGTTGCCCTTTTTCAACCGAATCATTCGCGCCACGAAGTGGAGCAGCGTGACCGCCTTGTCGACCGACTTTAACTGCGTAAGTTCCGTGAGATCACCGAGACGGAATCCCTTGGCATCCCCACGGTTCGTGCCTTGATTCATCTTGTTGCCGACCTGCAAGACCACGAGTAAGATCGTCTTGAACTCGGAACTCTGCGATCTCTGTGTTCGCACTGCGAAGTTTGGCGACTTTGGTCTGCAAGTCACGCACCAAATTCGGGAACTGAAGCTTGGCTTGCAGCACATCGAGTCGCTGCTTAAGCCGAGGCACCAAGATCAACTCTTTCAGAATCCGTTCGGCTTCATTAAGCGTGAGTGGATCCCCCTGAAAGCCCATCACTGCCGTGATCTCTTCCTCCGTCGGCATGATCTTGATCAGTCCCTGCACACGCTCCAGAGTCAGCACATTCGGGTCGAGCTTCATGATTGCTTCGCGCAACGCAGCATGGCTCATGCGGAATTGCTTGATGATGATCGAGATGTTGTTGGCGCGACCGCGATCGATGAGGAACACGACACGCGGCGAAGCAAGAGGTGAACCCATCGCAGTGTGATCAACGGAGTTCGCGCGCTGACGCGAGCCGGTCGCTGGACCATTCGCGGCTTGAGGCGGCGGGAACTCGGACTCCAATACCGGCAACTCGCTGCCACTAAGAACCAGTGGTGTCTCGTTGTTCTGGCCACTACTTTCCTTTTCGATTTCCTCCCAGATCGTGTCTTTGATAGCGTCGCCACGGATATGCTGCCAGTAGAACGATCACGTGGTTTGTTTCACAGCAGCTTTAATCGAGATCGCCAAGTGCGCTCGGCGAGCTGCGTTGGGCTTGGCAGCGTTTGCATTGCTTGCACTCGCAGGCGTCAGTTGCGCGTCTGGGGTGTCGAGCAGCTCCGGTTTCAGGCCAGCCATCTGCATCTTCATCTTGACAGTGTCTGCTGGAGCTCCCATAGCAAGCAGTTTGAAAAACTTGGCATAGTCTGGATCATCCTTGACCAGCATTTGGGGTGCCGATGGTGGTGCAGCATCGTCCGGGTCAGTTAATACAGCGTCGGGGGTATCCAACAGTTCGGGTTTCAGCCCCGCCATTTGCATCTTTGCCTTCACCGTCGGTGCAGGGGCTCCTATGGACAATAGTTTGAAAGACTTGGCGTAACTGGGGTCGTCTTTGGCCAGAACCTGTGGTTTCTGTGAGGTAGGAGCGGGCGGCGTCTCTCCTCCTGGGGCGGGTATTGCCGCGTCTGGTGTGTCGAGAAGATCGGGATTTAACCCAGCTTGCCGCATTTTCGCCTTCACTGCAGCTGCTGGCGCGCCCATGGACTGGAGCTTGAAGAATTTCGCATACTCTGGATCATCTTTCACGAGCACTTTCGCAGGCGTTGCTGGTGCTGCTTGTGAATGTGATTTCGAAGCAGGAGCGGGTCCATCAAGCAATGCTGGATCCAAACCAACTTGTACCATTTTCGCCTTTACAGCTGCAAGTGGAGCACCCATGGACAGGAGTTTCTTGAATTTCGCGATATCTGGCACCTGCGTGGCCGCAGCGTTCTCGGCGTTCGAACCAGTGTCTGCCGCGGGTGATGTTGCAGAGATGATGGCTACGGCAAGAGCCAGTGGCAGAGCTGCTGGCTGTTCAGCGAAGCCGGGTTTCTGGTCAAGTAAGGCAGGATCGAGCCCTGCTTGCATCATCTTCGCTTTGACAGCAGGGAGAGGGACACCCATGGACAGCAGCTTGCGAAATTTCGAGATATCTGGTCCTGATATCGCTTCCTGCACCAAACCAGCGGCGGGTTCAATTACGGGTTCGACCGCAAGTTGCGGAGGTGGAGCTACTGGTGGAGTGCTTGGTGGTGGGGTGTCGAAGCCGAGTTTCTCGTCCAGAAGGCCAGGATTGAGACCAGCTTGACGCATCTTGGCCCACACAGCTTCTCTAGGGGCTCCCATGGACAAGACTTTCCGAAATTTCGAGACGTCTGTACCTGTAGCCGGCGCAGCATTTGATGCCTCGTCACACGATGCGCTTTGCGTTGCTTCCTCAAGTCTGCTTGGATGGCGACAGTCAATGAAGCGGTTGCAGAAGACACAATTGCAGCTGGTGCCAAAGGCGTCAGCGAAAGGGAAGGAAGTGCGGGCTTAGCTGGAGTCATCGCTGTTTCGCCGGATAGCGCGGCATGAGCTGGCAGCGAGGAAGGAACAAATGAGGAGAAGCTGTGGCGCTTTGCATCCTTTCGCACGTTCGCTGTTGCCACGGGCGTGCACGCTGGCGTGGCACCCAAGCCTGGGTCTCGTCGGAAGCTCTGAAAGAAAGGCAGGGTGAGTTTTGGTGCTACGGGTTTTCCAGCGTCCGGGTGAGCGTCGTGGGATGACGATCCGGTAGCTCCACTCCTGTCACTCGTAGTCGGATTCGTGGGCTCTTCATGATGTACCGCAGGTTTACCTGGTGTCGGTGCTGAAGACCCGCTGAAGAAATTCTCGAAGCTCTGCAAGAACCTTGGTTGAGGAGACGACGGTTTGGTTACAGAGGCCTTGCCAGGAGACGAGATAGAGCTCCCAATGGTTTCGCTAAACCCAGACAGCAAGCGCGACCGCACTCGCTTTAACGCGTCCATGGGCTCCGAGTCGTTTGAAGTTGACTCAGCTGTCGAGGCTGAAGAAGCATGCGCTTCCTCGTTTCGTTGGTCCATGTTAGACGCAATCGAAAGAGATTTTTCGAGCCGATCCACGAACTCGAGTCATCTGATATTTTCAGTCGACAGCGAAAGTACTAGTGTCTGCAACACGCGAGCGATCTTTTCATTCGTATTCGCGTCCAACTGCTGCAATTCGATCTGGTTGACTAGGCTCTGCAACAACGTGCTCTCTTGAGGTTGGTCGTTCAGTTGCTTCAGCGATGCATTTGCAGTCATCGATTCTGTTGTCACGGAGGTGCTCGGCTCGCACTTCTTTTCCGTGGGCGACACTTCAGAGCATGGTGCTTCTTCCAACTGATTACTGGAACTCTCGTTAGAGCGCTCAACTACCGTTGCTTCCGCTAAATCTTGAGCTTCAGGGCTGGCAGAATCTGCGAGATGCACATTGTTCTGGCAGCTACTGGATGCGTCGTCTTGCTGGTCACTGACTTCGCTCGTGCTCGTATGGGTAGAAGATGAGTCGGTTATGCTGACGCTACACATGGATTTATCAGTGTCGCCAGAAGTTTCGGGCGTAGTCACCACTCCTTCCTCGTCTTTTGCGCGCAGATCACTCTCACGACTCGCCAGAAACGTGTGGATTTGAGCTCGGAGCGCGCTTGAAAGGGCTGTGCTTTGGTCTTCGGGTTCACTGTCTTGAGTCCTGCTGACGCTTTCCAACACGGCAATTAAACCATGATGCGCCAGATCTTCGCGAATTGCGCCGCGATGCGCTACCTTCAAGGTTGACGCGATCAGCGAGTTCAAGAACTTCAGCACAGACATTTGCAGCTCTGGGTTGTTGGGGTTGTCGATAAACAAGTGGGAAATGGAACGAAACGAATGCTCGGCTCCAGCTGTTGCTGGTGACGACGAACGGCCACGAGCGGCTTGCACATTTTCGTAAAATAGCGTGGAAGTACCGTCGGTTCCTTGCTGACACAAGAGGAGATTGAGCAAATTGAGAATCCGACGCTGGACGGCTTGCGATGAAGACTGCTGGTCGCCCACGCAAAGCAACTGAGCGCAACAATTGTTCCGTTCTGTAGCCATCGCGCGTAGTCCGTCCGGAAAACTGGCCAGCGTGAAGAACACGGTGGTACTTCGTCGTAGACCACCGGGTACGCTGGCTTCGTATTACTGAGTAAAGCTACCAGCGCACCGACGCCGTTCGCTGCGATGAACTTCTCGACCCACTCGCTATTTGACAAGCACATAAGACGTATCTTGCAATTATAAGTTTTTTTTTCTCGTACAACGCTGGGGAGTGAGCTGGTTTCTTGTACATACCTTGGACGGAGAATCATGTTGATTCGGATCGCACGGAAAAGCTCCTGGACGCACTCGTTGTGCTCTTGTACATTCACGACTTGCTGCACGCACTCACTTGGGTCCATCCAGTCTTTATCCACACTTTGCGCGCCAAGCTTACTCCTGATTGCATCCAGCAAGTGTAAATTTTATGCGGCAACAGCATCAGGCTTCATGTGAGTTTACTTACAAGACGACATACATCCACTTGGTATCGAGTGGTTCCATCTGACGGAGCTCTTCAGCCGCGAACGCAGCGATTTCTTTCGTGCGCAGTAGCTCATCAAACTGGACGAGGACATCTTGCTCTGCTGGTGTTGGAGGAATCTGGTCGAAAGGGAAATTATCGAACGATTAATGGTTGAGTCAATGTGTAGTAGTTTGACCTCACTTGGTTCGTACCTTGGGGCATCCAGCCAGAAAGCGAGCAGTGTGGGCATTGCCACTCGACGGCGCATTCCCCATGACACGATGCACGGGACTATGCAATCTTGATGAAGGATGACAGGCACCGGTCGATGATCTACGAAGTGGGGGGGGATCGAAAATGAGTCCATAAAGACCGTGGGATAGTGAAGACCTGCCAAGCTCACCACGTTCGTTTTTCTCCGTCCGAGGTTCCATTTTGGGTACGATGCAGGCGGAGACGGCTGTGTGTGACAGTCATTTTGCGCTTACCAACTCAACTTGATCGTCTATAAACGGCGGAGCGAAACGAGTTGCCCAGCTCGATAACGATGCGCGTGTAAAAATACGCTGGGAGGAAATCGACTTAGGCTCGTCGCCTTCATCGTCCTCTCGCTTTTTCGATCTCAAAGTACAAGCCCAAATTGCTCTGCTCGGCCCGAAATGCGGCTGGGTGTTGTAGCTATTCTGCTGCATGAGATTGTTCGCTTTTTGTGCCGAGAAACTTTCTCACACGACCCAATTTGAGTGAATATTTTAAGCACTCGAGCGACGCATTCTCCTCTGCGCGAGATAGAATCCGAGAACGCTGTGACGTGGTACATCGTCAACTTTAACGTTGGCATCTTCCAGATACTCAAAGTCTGCAAACTCGCGCAATTACTTCATCAATGCCCACGAATCATGCGTCTCAACCACGTGGTAATGCCGCCACGTTTGCACCACGATCTCACGATGTGAGCAGTGCGCTCGAGCCACATCTTTTCGCATTTGTAGAATCATTGATCCTCAAATGGTCAACTGGCCAGTCACAGGGAAACGAACGCTGTTGTTTCTTCGGTTTCATCTTCACTCGCTTGCTCCTTCTTCCGAGCATTTCAAACACTCGCCGCTTGTACAGAAAGTGACGCTGTGTTGCATCCATGCGCCAACGGCTTGGACGCATCGTGGTTCTCTTCCTGTGGCTACCATTCTCATCGCACGCGTCACTACTGTTACCAGTCTCGCCTGATGTATGTGCAACGGACACAGAGTACTACGATGAGACCATTCTCGGCTGTGCGCGGTGCTCAAGCGGATCCGATCGCCTCACGTCGTTAGCTCTGGTGCGTTGTCGTTGCGTGGTTTTCCTTAAATAACGGCAACGACTTGGACAGACTTGGTGAATTATCTGTAGTTGTCGTTTTCGTGTCGCTGTAGATCCCTGACGTCTCGAACCGCAACAACTTTGATGTCCCGGCCACTTGCACGTGCCCGTACGTTCTTGCGTAGAAGACTCCATACCCTTGTCTTTCTAGGCAAACGTAACATGGCGATTGTCTTACTCTCTGGTAGCGCAAATGCAATCATTGTCGCATACGATGATGCATCCTGCGCATCCACGTGGCCCGCACCGTGCAACTTTTACGGCTGCACGGCGTGTCCGCAAGGCCAAGTTCCTTCCAAAGACGCCTCTCGGTGCATGGCATGCGGAAACTCAACGCTGGGAGTCACCCGAGACGCGAGTGAGTGCCAATGCGGCGCGAACGCGATTCTTCGTGAGAAATCTGAGGTACGCCTCTGTCGGAGCTGGACTGGATCATCGTGACAGCATGAAAATGGAATCTCATTGACTGGTTTTGTCTTCTTCCTTGCATATTTGACCTTGACGACAGTCAAGCGCGTATCTTAGTGCCAAAGAGTGTGTCATGTGCACGAATGGCACAAAGGTCAGTGACGACAAGGACTCATGTGTCGCATGTACGGATCTAGCGATGAATCTTGTGGTTGCAGACGGAGCTTCTACTTGCGAGTGCGCGAACGGGTACCAGCAGATCACGTCGACGCGATTGAACCAGACGAAGTGCCTCAAACAAAGCCACGCGAACGTGCTCAACGCCAAAGTGAGCCTCTCACTCGCAAGCGTCCTCACGTATGCGGTGCTCGACACCGAGCTTTCAGTCACGAGCGCGCTTGTACACGGTGTGTTTACATTTGCTGCGAGCGAGTGCTACTTCTACCACACCGAGCGACAGAATGCGTACTGTCAGTTGCTAGGCAACCTCTGTGTCTTGCAACACTTCCGACTACAGTCCCCGGCGTGTGCGCTCCTCGAGCTCATTCAGCGCAGCGGTCGTACAACGATTGCGAACCAAATCAATGGATGGTACTCCACGCTGCCGTTCCTGAGCTATGGTGCGAGCGCCGAGAGCGTCCTCGAGAACACGGCAATTGGCATGAAGATGTCGTTCGACGAAGTCGCCAAGTTGGACACTCACGATCATTTGACACTTGTGCTCGCAACGTACGACTATCGCGGTAACCTCCAGGGTTTCCAGCGACTCACGACCCAGTTGCTGTATTGTGCACCGCCAGCACAAGTCAGCGGCACTCCGTCATGGCTTCAATTCGGCGTCAGCACTAGCATACAGTATACCTGCGACCTCAGCGCTCTGGATGCAACCTCGCTGCTCTTGTTCGAGCTTTATCTCGTCGACTACTCAAAGGCTGAGGGTGACGATGGCCGATACGTGCCGGTGCCCGTGCAAAATCGTAACTACCAAGACACCAAAGGGTTTGCGGTCAATGTAAACACGAGGCCCGAGGATGTCGCTGATGATGTGCTCACGCACCGATTCTTCTTGTACGATTTCTTGTCGGGCACCGCAGTGGGCGAAACGCAACCAAAGGTGTCTCGGTACGCGGACTCGATGACCCTCACGGTTCGCGCGCAGGCCAGGTCTGTCGACGCGATCTACCCGCCGCTGCTCTCAATCTCGTACGTCGACACGCAGTCGTTGCGCAATACATCCATGCGATTCTACGTGATATACGCGTCCGACACAACCAAGTTCTGGACGACGGCGATGTCGCTGTTCATTGTCGCTCTTGGCTTTGTAGTATGCCGAGTTGTGCTTCACACTTACACGTGGCAACGGCGCAGTACGCGGAACGAGGAACTGGGCGCTGCAGTGTGGCACTCGATCGCGCATGTCTTGATGTGCAGCGCGTCCAACTTCGCATTGGCAAGCTTTGGGATCTTGTTTATGATGACCAATTACTTCTTCGTGTTTTTCAAGTGGCAAGCGAGTGTGTACGTGCTGCTCCCCGAAGTCAACTACGACGACGTAACGCACTCGGCAGCGAAAATGGACGAGTACTATCCGCTCCGTGTGCTCCTGCCACTGGCATTTGCGCTCCAGATTGTTGCCGTGCTCCATCGCATCTACACACAGACCCAGAGTTACGTGTTCTTTGTCGACTGGGAGATACCGCGAGCGAAGGGATCGATGTCGATTCATCGACGCCGCAGAACGCACCGATCAGCATCTGGAGAACGACCCTCGTCGCGAACGAGTGGACCAAGTTGCAGGTCTGTCGGTGAACTTCGCTGGAAGCGACCATCGTGATGCTACTGCTCTTGCTTTACGGGCACGATCTCCGATCTGCTGCGGTTCCAATCCCGCACGCGCAAATGCAACACTTGGGTGAACAGCAGGTGTCTTCGGAGTCGTCAACAGACGCAACACTGTCACTGAACCTGTGCCTGCGGTTCGCAAACGTCTCGTGTCTATGGATCACGCTCTGCATTGCCCAGCGGCTTTGGAAATGGCTCGTATACGAACGGTACGTGGACGAGCCGCGCGAGATGCTGTTCATCGATTTCTGCACAGTCGCAAAAGTGAGTTGCCTGATTCTTGACGAGCCGTACCACGGCTTCTATCTGCACTGCCGCTCACCATACCCGTTCGCGGACGGGAACATGGGCAAACTTGTCGATCAACTTCGACAAGAAGAGGCCGGGCTCGCTGTTGGAAGAGGACTGGACAGTAGCCTCCCCGATTGTCAAGCGTTCGAGATCTTTGTGGAGAGAAAGTGGAAGCGCAAGTTCCAGAATCTATTTGCCGTGATCCAAAATGGCGGATCTGGTGGACCGACAGGAACACGAAAGTCGCCGAACGATGGCCTTCTTACCCGACACAAGCATCGTCCGTTTGCTCGGCAGCAATCAATGTGGCGCCGCCAGCATCGGCAGATCACTCAGGGTATGGTGAAGAGCGCGATGCAACTGAGCGATTTCTTGAAGGCTTTCATCGAGAACCAAGACGAGCAGTACAGATGGCGTATCTATCGCGCGCAAACGTGGCTCGGGCATTTCTTCGGCATTCCACCCGAGGTGACGTCGAGCAAGCAATCGTTGTTTCTGCCAGGTGAGATCCACTGTGACACGAAGAAAAAAACGCAAGCCATTGTTAGAAAAGTAAGAATCATGCATGAGCCCGTACGTACCTTGAGCTGGTGCATTTGCGTGTGCTGCTTTGCGTGCGATCTCAGATACCGATCCCAGATTTACGAGCGTGCTGTTTCTTGGCATCGAAAACGATCTCATGGTGCTCAATATTCTGGTGCGCAGCAGCCAGTGTTTCCCTTTGCTTCGACATCATTTGCTTTTGCTCACGCATGGAATGCTTTCCTCTGACCGTTGATTGTGTACATGCTGGATGCGCAGTGCTTCGGTGTGGTCGATCTCTGGTTTGACAGCCACGCCGTGTCGGCGTTTGCGACCTACGTCCTTGAGCGCATTCTCGCAGCAGTTCGAAGACACTATGGGAAGAAACGCGTCGCGAGCAACACTTTGATAGACCCGCGCTTCTTAATCTAATCCAGCTGCACTCTTCCATTTGTTTCTTTGCGCCTCTGCGTGTCATGTCCTTTTGCTACGCTTTGAATTTCAAGCGGCGGGCCCAATCCAACTCGCTGTTGTCCTCTGAGATGACAGTCGACCACCGCAATGTCGTGAACGACAGAGGTACGTTCTTCTTCTTGATGTCACCGTCATGCTCGGCGGTCAAGGAGTCAGCAAGCTCCGATTCGCACAACTCGGTATATTTCTTGGTATCTGCGAGCGTCGCATCTGCAGCCGCGTCATTGCCAGCGCCATCGCACAATTCCGGAATGCACACGTTAATGATGTAGGAGCAGAGTGACGGCTCCTCGACGCTGTCGATCGAGAGCGCCTTGGGGTTGGCTTTGCAGCACGTGTACGTGACTTTGGTGTTGCGCAGCTCACCGTTTTCGTCGCAGTGCTGGCCGCCAGCAAAGTACTGCACGACGTCCGTGCCGAGATCCGGGGTGTCCGAAGCCTTGTCATCTTCAATGTAGACGCCCATGCTCCAGTCACTCGGACGCGTCCCATCGGCTTCTTCGTGATACTGGCGCACTTCTTTCCCGTAACACACCTGGTAGGACCACCAGCCGGACGTCGCGATGACACAGTCGTCTTCGAGCACGTCCTGCACAATCTTTGCCTTCCGCTGCTTGCTCGTTTGAGCCGCATCGGCAGTGTCTTGCTGTGGGGCAGCAGCGCTCTTGGTCTTTGCCGTGACGTCTGCGATGGCCTTGGCGTTGATGCATTGCTGGAGCTCGTCATGGTGGAATTTCCATCTGCACAGCGAAAGCAGCAGCGGACACATGCGCATACAATATGAAGAGTGAGCTTGTGGAGAGAGCGCCGACAAAAATGGCGATTGCCTGACGTACCCAAGATGCCGTTTGCAGGAGCTGCAGTGCACGTCGCGCCAGTTATAATTCTCAAAGAACGTCGCCTTTGAAGTGTACGCTTCGGACTCCACAGCGTAGGACTTTTTGAACCCCGCCAGATCCATCTCCACCTGCAAGAATCAAGCAATGGCAGGTGATTAAACACGGTCTCCATTGCGACGCTTTAGACGCACCAGCGAGCCAAATAACATAGAAGAAAGCAACACAGCGAAGCGACGCACTCGACTCGGGTTCACAAACGTGTGCAGCTCGCCATCGGCGCCCAGGATGCTCTCGCGCTTGGCTGCCACGGCCTTGGACGTGTCATGCAGCCCAATGTAATCCCTACAAGATACAACAGCAGCCCCGATCAGCACACAAAAGCAATCTCTTCAGGCGACAGCACAATGGCGCGCATCGCTCACTTCTTGAACGCGACCGTAGCGCCGCAGAACCGACAGCGCACGACGACGTTGCCTTCCTCGTCCTCGTGCTGCTCGTGGTCGTGGTCGTCGTGGCGGTGTTCGACTGCGGCATCCTGTCCGCTGGCCGCAGGCTGCACTGCGAGTGCCTTCTTCGGGCGCGACAGAGCACCGCTGGGCAGCGCGCAGAGCCCGACGAAGAGCAGCAGCGCGAGCAGCGCCTTCCGTGCCGTCATCGCGCTCTTGAATTGCACCACGTGTATGTTGATGCGGAATAGACCGAGAGCGATGCCATGTCACCGTTGCGGTCGTATTTTAGCCAATGATATAGTATGTATCCATTATTTTAGCCAATAATAGATTGCATGCAAGGTGATGACGTTGCGCCCTCGAATGATGTGCGCCACATCGAGTCTGGTGTATATCTGTCTCTATTGACATCTCTGCGTGTCGCGTGTGACATATCTGATATCCATTCATGCGTAGCTACTGCAGCGTTCATATTATAGTAACCCCAGCACGCGGCAGCATGGCGAGAGGTGGGAGCGCGTCGCGCGTGAACAATGGGCGGGAGCTCAAGATGTACCTGCAGCACGGCATGTGGCGCGAGCACAAGTACGCGCTGCTGGCCGTGGGCGTGATCGTCGTCGCGTTCTTCGGCGGCGCCGTGCTGCAGTTCTCGACGTCCAAGGAGCACGTGTACCGCGTCGAAGTGACGAACCAGCCGCTGCTGGAGCGCGTGTTCCGCTCCGGGGAGCCGTGGGTCGTGCTCTGCGCCAGACCCGACGACGCCATGCCCGGTGCGTTCGGTAAAGTGTCCAAGAGCCTCGTCGACAAGAGTTTTGTGGGCGTGCTCGACTGCACGCAGAAGCTGCCGACCTCGGGCAAGTCAGTGCTCGCTCGGTACGGGATCAAGGCGAGCGTGTCCCCGACGGTGTTCACCGTCGCCAACGGAGACAAGCCGAAGCAGGTATGTGCATATGCCGGTGCTATGATGCGTCTATGTGGAGCTCACTCGTTGAGCGTATTGTGTGCTGTGTGTCGGTAGATTTTCTTGGACCATTTGCAGACGTCCAAGGCGCTCGCGAAGCGGGTCGTGGCGCAGACCAAGAAGACGTCGCAGGAGATCCTCAATTCGGCGCAACTGGAGCTGAAGTGCTTGCAAAAAGCCACATGCGTGCTGTTCCTGCGCGGCCAAAAGCTGCGGCCGTATGAGCACCAGTGGATGGACAAGCTGATGCACGAGCACCGCACGCTGCAGTTCGCGTGGATCGACTCGACGATCTCGAAGCTCTCGATCGAGTCGATGCTGCCGGAGTTCGTTCGTGGCGAGCACCGCATGGTGCTTTTCCGCCGCCAGCGCGATCCAAGCGGCGAGAAGCACAAGGCCGTGATCACGGCCAAGGCGTACCGCAACGTCTTTGACGCCATGCCGGTGACCATGTTCTTGAAAGAACACGTCGGAAAAGAGCTCAAGGCGCTCTCGAAAACGCCCACAGTCTCACGTCGAAAGAGCAACAAAGCGAAGAAATCATCGTCATCGGCGAGCGAAGCCTCGTCTTCGAAGAAAGCGGATGGCGGACGGCGCAGCAACACCAAACGCCAAGCGAAGGCATCGAGCGACAACGAAGAGAGAGGAGACGAGTATTACTTCCCGCAGGGCGTTGAAGAAGAGGATGCTGCTGACGTGGACGCAGCGCCAAACGACGCAGACGACGACACGGAAGTGCTCGACCTGGACGCGGAGTAGCAGAAGAGCGTCAAATGGCTGTTCACCAGCAACAAAAAAAAGAGTGCGCAACACTGGAAGAATGCTACACAACTTCAGTATGTATTGTACATTTCAAAATTACGACTGACATATTGCATTAGACGGCGACCTGGGCGAGTCCCAGAGGACGGTGGAAAGATTTGCTTTTCTTTAAGGATGGGTGGCGAGTGCTTTCCATTTGAGCAATGTCTCGCCTCGGAGCGTCTTGTGCGTCGATTGCCGCAGGGAGACCATGGTGCTGCAGCCCGAATATGCTGCTGTTGTTGGCACCGGCGCGAGCGCGACGACGACGCTTGCCCAAGAAGCCCTGCGCTTGCGCAGCACGTCGTGGCTTGCTCGCTTCGATGAGCAGCGAGAGATTGTCGGCGTCCATGGTGTAGTGGCGCTTGCGCTCTTTGACATCCCTTGTGAGCTGGCGCAGTGACGAGAGCCAATGCTGCGACGTGTACTCGTTCAGACTCACGTATCCGTCTCGGCATTGAGGAGGCTGACCGAGGAACTCGTTGTACGCAGGTGTGCGTCTCGCGATCGGATGCTGCTCGACCCACTGCAGCAACGCTTGGAACTTGGCGCGGCGGTCTTCGAGCACGTGCTTGGATGGCGACATGCGCCAGAGCGTCCCGAACACCGAGGACGAGATGAACTCCTTTTGAGGGAACGCTGGCAGTGCGTTATTGCTGCTGCTGTCTTCGACGTCGAGAAGCGAGTTCTCCTGACTCATCGTCGCCAGATACAACTTGATGTGCTCGTACAGGTGCAGAAAGTCATTGTACCGGCGCAAGACCGAGTAGTACTGTGCGTCGGGTTCGCTCGGGGCGACCCTGGGGCTCGCATATCCCGAGATGTCGGAGACTCGATCTTCGTCAATGTCGCTGTTGTAGTAGTCGCTCGGCTCGTCCAGCGTGCCGCTGCCGCCATTGCTGCAGTCGGTGTACACAGCGATGTCCACTTGGTAGTACCAGACGCCGGTCGCGGCGCGCGTGAACTCGTCGATGTGGATCCGGCGGCGGCTGGACGCGCTGCCACTGAGGCTGCTGACGTTGGGCGACGCGTGGCGCCGTCGGAGCGCAAAGTGGTCCATTCTTTCTTGGTTCTCTCTGGGCGGGGGAATCGGTTTGTAACGTGTGAGTGGTGGAGCGTGTTGCCTTTCGAGCCGGTGGCTGGATACTTGGGAGCTCCCAAACTATTTATAGACTGAGATGTATCTTGGTGAGTGATGGTGGCTCACGTGCGCGAAATGGCGCAAATCGAAGAATGAAGGAGCCGCCTGTGGGCCGCGAGCGTGAAGCTACAATGTGAATTCTTATCATGTGGACGCACACGTCAACAGCACTCCAAAAAAAGTCTTCTGCGCATTTAGTGGGAGAGGGGAATGGAGAATAATTTTTTGGAAACGTGGGCTGTCGCGTGCTTCGATTGGGACTCACCTCCGAATACCGATTCTAGCAGTGTCAACGAGTAATTTCATTTTTGTATGGAGCAAACGTATCGACATTCCAAGACAGACCTATCTGGTTTGTACAATTATAGATACACGACTGGGTATTATACAAAGGATTCGAGCGTGATGGCTTGCCTTGCTGCAAATGCTTTTTTTCGAGTATCGCAACGTACAGTATATGCGCCGTGGCACTCGGTCCACCACACCATCTTCCGTTGTGTGCTTGTAGTCACCGTCCGCCACCAGCAGTGGCTTCCTGTTGCGGTGGCGGCGCTTCCCTATCCAGTAGCAGACATGTAATGGTCCATCGCCGCCAACTGCGCAATTGGTACTCTCTGCAGATTCGCTCTTTCGCATCG
>JAADVP010000522.1:0-19594 GCA_023335675.1 Globisporangium solare | reverse complement strand
CTGGTGTCGTTCGGCCGCCCTTTCATCTCGACGCCGGACCTCGCTGAGCGTTTCGAGAACGACTGGCCGTTGAACGAGCCTGCGTCTCCCGAAGTCTTTTGGGCCTCGCACCTAGGCAAGTCGGGCTACACTGACTTCCCGTCGTACAGCGCTGAATGAGCTAGACCCTCTCTTCTTCGAGCATGTTCTCATGAATAACATAGCTTTGCTCTGAGAGGCAGGTACGTTAGCATAAATACAAGACATCGAGTAGTTTTCGATGGCCAGTGTTATTGTTGTGGTTGTTGGCTTAGCCGCTCCCAGTTTGAACGTACCACATGTTCTCCTTATCTTTCATCATAACCTAGGACTGGTTGCTTTGTACGCTTGTCATCAATCGGTTTGAGAACGCAGCTCACCTGTTCTTCTGTATGCTGAATTTAGAGTTAGTCTAAACAAACGACAGCGTTGTAATATTTATTCTGCACAGACCACGCTGAGTAGCACCTACTATAGTATTGGGTTTCAGACTTACGATTTGCTTGACAGATTTGTCGGTCTCGACAGTGCTTATAGAACTGTAATAGTGCTCGAACACATATTCATTGCTTGCATTCCTTGGGGATCAGTCCAATGTTCGTATAATTGATGTATGTTTAAATTGATTTTCTTGATCATCGACAATTATTTCTCTGCACAAAATATTCATTCCTCCTCTGCATTTTATCTAAAAACCCATGGGTTTGCTGAACCCGTTTCCGCAAAAAGGGGACCCGCGGCCCCATTTCCCCCCACAAGCATTAAGACCATGGTGCTGTTCCTGGGGAAGCTGCTCGTCGCGCTCGGCTCGCTGCTTCTGCTGCACGCGGGCTACTACTCGATCCAGTGTGCGTGCGCCCGTGCGCGCCGCGCGTTCGATCCCATAGTGCTCACTCTCTGCGGCTCTCTCTCTATGTGTGTAAATGCGTGGCTTTGCAGATGCCGAGTACGTCAAGCTGACGGAGGTGACTGACGCCAAGATGCCGCCGTTCGAGGTAAGCAAGGACGTGTTTTCAGTGCGAGGGCGCGTGTGCAAACTGACGCGCTCGTGCGTGGTGTCTGCAGGTGGTCGTGGAGCTCCTGCTGTCGTTCGTGCTGAGTCTCGTCGGCGTGCTCATCACGTCGGGCGAAGTGCTGCCGATCCGATCCAGCGGCGCGCTGCACGCCAGGTATGCGCGGCGTTATATGCGCTTATTAATGATAAATACGCTCGTGATGACGCTGATGTGTCGTTTTTGGTGTGCCTTGTAGATCGTTGCCAGATGTGGTCTCGAGCCCCGAGTTTCACGTGTTCAACCACCGCGCCAAGGCGCTGCACAAGCGCATGGCGTCCTAAAGTGCCAGCAGTTTATATCCAGGTGCGCGACAGCTAACGCGGTAATCGAACAATTGTACAGGAAGAAAGCCCATGCAAAAAGGGGGAGAGAGGGACTTTCTCGCATCGTGTATGACTCGTCAAGAAGGCGCAGCGAGCGAGCGGTAGCGCTGCCATCAAATCCAGTCTTTCGTCTATTTTCAAGTCCATAATAAATCTATCCGCCCCATCCACGAAGCCTAGTCGCTGTCCTCGTCGTCGTCCTCGTCCTCCTCTTCGTCGCTGAGTTCCAGACCTTCGTACGCTTCCGCGTCTTCGTCATCGTCGTCGTCGCCGCCAAACTCTTCGTCGTCGTCGGTCTTGCGCTTCTTCGCCGCCGGCTCCTCCACTGGCTTCGGGATGTCCTTGACGCCGTCGTCGCAGAACATGACGGTGTTCAGCCGCTGCTTGGCGTACACGTTGTGCTGGTACTTGCGCGTGTTCACATTGAACACGTGCACGAAGCGGTCCAGTCCGACTGCGGCGATGTACGGCAGCGTCAGGTGGCACGCGATGTCGCGGATCGCGCCGACAGGACCCGTGCAGCGACCCATGTGCTTGAGCGTTCGCAGGTCCAAAATGTCGAGGTTGCCCGCCGTGTCCGCGATGTATACGCGCGTCTCGTCCGGCGACACGCAGAGCGCGTTGATCGGGTACTCGCCGAACTTGAGCTCCTGCACTGGACGGCGCTTCGTGTTAGTGTCGTAGATGCGCACGTGCTGGTAGCCCGTGCCGACGACGACTCGGTGGCCGTTGCTGCTGCCTTGAGACAAGAAGCGCAGGTCCTTCACCCACACTGGCACGCGCATGTCCAGGTTGTCGTGGGTCACGTTCTTGGCCTTGAACACGCACTCCTGCTTCTCGAGCGACCAGATGTTCAAATCGCGCTCGTTGCCGCCGACCGCGATGTGGGTCTGCTGCGTTGGTTCGATGCGCATGCGGTGGATGTTCGCGCCCACGCTGAACGTCGACGGCTTGGCGCTTTCGCTGAGCATGTTCTTCACGAACACGTCGCCCGCGTCCGAGCAGCACACGACGGAGCCGAACTTCTGGATCATGCCGATGCCGGCGGTCTTGCCCGTCGGCGCCGTAAACTGCCAGTTGGCTTCGCGCGACGACGTCGCGGCGCTCTTCCCGTGCGCGCTCGAGTAGCTCTCGACGATGCCGTTTCCACGCGCGACGACCACGTTCTCCTTGCAGCTCACGTCCTGCGTCTCGTCTTCGTACCAGCACATGCTCTGGATGCCGTGCACGCGCGCCTGCAGCTCCTTGCGGCTCGAGATCACATGCTGCTCGTTCTTCTCGAGCTCAATGGACTTGAGCAGGCCCGTCTCGTCGCCGACCACTACGCGCATCGTCGCTGCTGTTTTTCTACGGTACTTGTGCTGCAGTGGAAGACGCTGCTGGGCGTCGAGGGGCAGACGGAGGGAGCGCGCTCGACTCGCTTTATGCGGCGGGGCTGCTCGCAATAATGATGCCGCTGCCGAACGACATTTTGATTGGTAACGGAGGCAGGCAGCCCCATTTCCGCCAATCGTAGCCAGTCTAGCATGGTTGATTCGCTATAATTCAGGATTTTATTTTACTGGCTATGAATAGTCCACAAACTTCCTTGATTTGCCGAATATATGTCCTTGAAGTTTCTTTTCAGCAAATCCAATCTTCCAAATGCTGCTCTTTTTGGCCAACCAGAAGAAGACTAAAGAATATGCACGTCAACATGACTGCTGTTCATATCATACCCCCTGGGTCCAAAGCGCGTCGCATACGCCAATTCGCGTCCAAGAGCTCAAGTCCCGTGCTTCTCTCTCCGCAGCCGCACACACGCGTCCGCAATGGCCGCCATCCGAGACGAGCTCGTGACGCAGGGCGTGCGCTTCCTGCAGCACCCGAAGGTGCAGGACACGCCGCTCTCGGAGCGCCTGCTCTTCCTCGAGAAGAAGGGCCTGACGCCCCAGGAGATCGCCAAGGCACTCAAGCTCAACGACGAGCAGAACGCCGCACGCGCGGCGCAAGCCGTCGCCTCCGTGGTACGTTGTGGGCAGGCGTAGTGGTCTGTACAGCAGCGCTATTGTATGCTAACTAGTGTGTTTGCTGTGCCGTGGGTTGTGTGCTGCATACAGACAAGCGCGGTCGCGGGGGAACGCCTGAAAGGCCGCATCGGCGTGGTCGTCGGCGGAAACACTGGTTTGGGGCAGCTGATCGCCGTGCGCCTGGCGAAAGAAGGCGCAAAGCTTGTGATCTTGGACTCCAAGTCTGCGGCGACCAATGCGGTGGGAAAGAGCATCGTGGACCAGATTGCGGTTCTCGAAGGCGCGTCGGCGGCGAAATTGCAACTCGGTGACCTCCACGACTATGCGTTTGTGGACAAAGCATACGCAGATATCGTGAGCGAGCTCAAGCGCATTGACTTTGTGGTTAACTGCGTTCCTGCGCCTAGCGGCAGCGGCACGAAAAGCAAGCCTCTGCACGAGACTGAGGACAAGGAGTGGGACGAAGCCATGGGTGTCGCCGCCAAGGCCGCGTTCCTCAGCTGCAAGCGTGCGATCAAGCAGCTGCTGACCCAGGACAATGGCGCGGTCCGCGGTCGCATCGTGAACATCTCGTCCATGTACGGCATGATCGCGCGCAAGGGCCACTTCACGTTTGGTGTGAGCAAGTCAGCGGTCGTGCAGCTCACGCGCCAAATCGCCGCCGAGTACGCATCGAGCGGCATTATCTGCAACGCTGTCGCGCCAGGTTTCATCGACGACTCGATCAACCGGGACGACTGCCTCGCGCCGGCGTCGAACAACCGCATCCCCGCCGAAGAGTCCGGCAAGGCCATGGATGTCGCCAACGCCGTGATCTTCCTGGTCTCGGACGACGCACGATACGTCCATGGCACGAACCTGCTCGTCGACGGTGGCGCCATGGCCACATAGGAAGGAAAGGCATCGAAAGAGAGCGACGATTATATGTGGTACGAGTGCACGCGTGAGCGAAGAAGACAGCAACATATCTAAAACACAATACGAAAAATCTAAACACAACACAAAAAAACTACACGAATATGGGGAATGGCGCATTCTTCCTCGTGTATATGGCAGCCTTGTGGGCTGAACTGCAACAGCGTATCGTCGTTTACGAATCGGTCGCCGCCGCAATCGAACCGAGAGGCGGCGGTACCAGACGAAGACCGAAACAAAGCAAAAAAAAAGTAAAGAGGTTACATATTAAGAGCGAGAACACACACACAACCCACACGGCGGCCTCTTGTTAGGTCTATGAGAGAAGGGACTGTGCCGAAATGTGCGCGTCCGGACTAGAAGCGGCCGTCCGTGAACTTGTGGATCGCGTACGAGAACGCGGCAAAGCCGACGCAGCCCAGGCACTGTGCCTACAGTCAACAAAACAAGACACGGCAAATGGCAGAGTGCGTGTGAGCGACGGGCGGACTCGAGCAAACTCGCAGGGTCCACACCGTTCGTTACCTGGACGCCCTGGCCGGCAGCGAGCGCGGCACCAGTAGCGCAGCCGGCGACCAGCTCATTGCCGACATCGTGGTGGCCGCGCGCTTTTTCAGCCGCACACTCAAGTCCAGAGAACATCGCTGCAAGCGCAAGGCAAACGGCATCAATAAACAAGCCGAATCCAGCTTAATAAGGTATATATGACATCAGCTTCTGTCGACGCAAAGGACACACTGACGTACATGAAATGACCAGGAAGTTGTTTCCCCAATACCGCATCTTGCCGCCCGTGACGCGCCACGCGCCGACCATCTTCAGCAGCACAGACCAATAGCACAGCCACGATTCAGCCTCAGTGGCGGTGCATACACATATACACGATTGCATTATGCAAAGCCACACAGCACGTACGGATTCCTTCCACGGCACCTTCGGGAGCTCGCGCTGGCCTGGGAGCGGCACTGGCGGCGTGATGCCTTCGTAGCTTCCGAGCACGAGTCCGAACAAGTTGCCCATAGCGTAGCCTGGTCCACACAAACCACAAGCCGCTCAGCGACACACAGTCGTCCCAATCCCAGAACGTGAACACGCAAACGCACCCATGGCAGCCGACATGAAGAATTTGCCCGCACAGGACTCGAGGATCGGGTTCGGCTGCTGCGTCTCGAGGAACGCGGGCGGGTACGCCGGCAGGAACGGGTAGAAGCCGCCCTCGCGGTGGAAGTGCAGCAGGCTGCGCGGGAACAGGAACGGGTTCGGCGGCGTCTCGGCGCTCAGATCCGCCACGTGCACGCCCAGGCGCGCGTTCGGGTCCGCGTCACCATTGACTGCCATTCTTTCTCGCAACTGGGCAAGTAACATGACAATGGCAAGCCGCATGAAGTGGTCCACGCCACGTCACTATTCGGAATGTGGGAATGAGTGACCATTGCAGATGCTTGGATCACAGAAATACTGCGCGAAAATGAACTGTCCGACTGGGTGTCGAAATCATAAAGAAACAGCGGTACCGGACGGTAAAATACCCGATAGATTCGCGGATCTATCTGATCTGCTGCGCTCTTCGCACTCAGAGAACGAACGACGAAGCTCTCGCCACGCGCGACAGGAGCGAGCCGGAAGATGATGCCGCTTTCGTCGCCAACGGCGCGCGACGCGCACAGCAGCAGGAGTGCGTACGCGTCGCTGCCGACGTCGTCTCGGTCCCCGCGCGGTGCGTACGGCACCTTCGCCTTCTCTGAGAACGAGGAGAGCGACGACGACGCTCTGCTGCTCAGCAAAGGCCATGGGGCCGCTCGCTCCCGTTTGCATCCTCGAGGCGTGAACGCGCACCTGCGCGCGATCCGCACGATCGGCGCCGTCGGCATCTTCGTGCTCGCGGTGAGCTACATGCTCATCGCGCGAGAGCCGTCGAAAGTGTCCGCCACCGCGCCGTCTTCGCCCTCGCCGTCGCTTGCGCCGTCTGGCCCACAACGTGGTGCTGGGGAGCAGGACGGAAAGGCTGTGACCCACGACGCGCTTCGACTCGATGAAGTGAGCAGCCTCTTGAGCGGCGTGGAGAAGCGCTTCATGGACGGAATCGACACGAGCAAGCTGCGAGAGTACCTCCACGCGTACGCGAGCGTCCCGCACGTCGCGGGCAGCGAGCAAGACTACCAGACCGCGCTGTACACTGCGAAGCAGTTCGAGACCTTTGGGATCAACGCGACGATCAAGGAGTACTACACGCTGTTGTCGCTCCCAGTTCGCCGTCGTTTGGCGATCGTTGGGCCGCAATCAGCAGCTCGAGAGCTTAATCTGACCGAAGCGTCCGTGGATGGCGACGAGTGCACGAGCAACAAGGACGCGCTGCCGCCGTTCTTGGCGTACACCGCGTCTGGCAACGTGACGGCGTCGGTGGTGTATGTGAACTTTGGCACGCCTGCAGATTTCAAGTGGCTGGTTGAGAACAATGTGACGCTGAAGGGGAAGATCGCGCTCATTCGATACGGCGGCAACTATCGCGGCTTGAAGGTGATGGTCGCGGAAGAGCACGGCATGGCTGGCGTGCTGATCTACTCGGACCCTCACGAAGACGGCTTTGCCTTGGGCGAGACGTACCCGAACGGACCATGGCGACCTGAGGGATCTTTCCAGCGCGGCTCGTCCATTTTCCTGTCCCTTGCGACAGGGGACCCACTGACGCCAGGTTTTGCATCCAACCTTGGCGCGCCATACCTGAGCATCGAAGAATCCAAGACGATCCCGCACATCCCAGCGCTCCCATTGTCCTATGAACAAGCCACTTACATCCTCAAGTCGTTGGGAGGCAAGAAGGCGCCAAGTAGCTGGCAGGGAAGTTTGACTATCAACGACGGTTACCAGATCGGTGATGACGAAGCGACGGTCGTGAATCTGGATGTGGAAATGGACAACAAGATTGGTCCCATCTGGGATGTGATCGGGACGATCGATGGCACGGAAGAACCAGATCAGCATGTGCTCATTGGGAACCACCGTGACGCGTGGGTCTGCGGTGCAGTGGATCCGTCGAGCGGTTCCGCCGTGATGCTTGAAATTGCCCGTAATCTTGGGGCTCTGCTGAGGAACGGATGGAAACCTCGACGGAAGTTGATTCTAGGGTCGTGGGACGGAGAAGAACCTGGGCTTTTGGGAAGCACGGAGTGGGTGGAAGATCACGCAGCGAGTCTAAAGAAGCATGCTGTCGCGTACATCAATGTGGACAGCGTGCTGGGTCCATTCGTGGCCTCAAGTGGTACGCCGTCGATTGCTGAGTTCATGCTCCAGACTGCAAAAGCTGTTCCAGCGAACAAGTTTTTTGGGCACGAGACCGAGAGCTCGTTGTACGAGCAGTGGTCGAACCAAACAGCTCAAAAGAAGGCACTCCTTGGCGCAACAAGCGAGCGCGGGACTCTCGGCCCCGATTACATGATCGGGTTCTTGGGATCTGGTACCGATTTCACTCCTTTTTACCAGCATCTCGGTATCATTTCAGCAAGCCTCGGGTTTTCAATTGGCCCATCCATGTATGGCGTCTACCACAGCACCATGGACAGTCTGAAGTACCTGGAATCATTTGGAGACCCAAACTACGGCACGCAAGCGACTACCTCAAAGTGGTGGGGATTGCTGGCGCTTCGGTTGGTCGACAACCCAATCGTGCCCTTCGACTTTTCCACGTATGGCCCTATCATGAGTGAGAGCTTGGCAGGGTTTGAAGGCCAGGTCGTTGCCTTGAAACGCGACGTGTCCTTCACGAAGCTCTATGATGTTATCAATGAATTCACTGCAAACGCCGCGTTGTTTCAAGCGAGAATCGCTGATTTCGCCGAGAAAACCAAAGACAACAACGACGAAAAAACCGTTGAGCAGCGTCGCAAATGGAACGAGAAACTGGTATCGCTCGAGCGCTACTTGCTTTCAGACGACGGACTTCGACACCGTCCATGGTTCAAGCACGTGATCTTTGGCCCAGGTTTCTACGAGGGCTACAGCGGCACGGCGTTCCCAGGCATCGCTGACTGCATCGCGTTCGAAGATGACGCAGAGACGATCCAGGCGCACGTGGATGAGGTCGCAGACATTGTGAAGCGTGCGGCAGTACTTTTGATCTCGTCTTAGGCCAAATGCGAAGAGCTCGTCGTTCATGTAAGGCACTAATCGATTTTTCTCCAAGAATGTCTTGCTTGGTGTGTGTCTTCCACGCAGGCAAAAACAAACGATGAGATGTTGTGCACAGCGCACATTAGTTGCTGCCTCATTGCAACCAGTTGTATTTATTCTCCAAATGCATTAGCCAGTGCGCAAAGTTGTCATGCCACGAATTTCGGAATCGATACAACAACTGCAACCAACTGCAAAAAAAAAGCACAACCTTGCTTGTTCCATGACTAGGCTGGCAAATGCACGAGTACAACACGGTAAGCTAGCTACTTGAATTTTTCGCCCATTTGCTCGAGACTCCCTATAACGTGTTCATCATCTCTTGGTTTGCTTGAGTGATGGCATAGACATGGCGAGCAGCATGTTGCAATGCGAGCATCTGGTTAAAGAGTGCGGCCCGCTCGGAAGCCACCGTTGGCACATTATTTCTCGTCTGGGCGCTCACTGGAATGGTTTGAGGGGAAATCCTCTCGTCTTCGTACATGCGACGTAATGGACTGCCGCTGGAGGCCGTCTTTTGCGAAAGCTGCGAGGAATTGAAGTTGCAGCTGTCGTGTTTAGTTGCACGATTGGTCATCATCGCCTCGATTATTTGCTAAAAATCTGCCTCTGACTTGTCACTCGATGAGTTTCTCTCGTCATCGTCGTCGTCCGCCGTGTCGTCAAGAGTGTCGTGATGGCTGAAGAGTTGTCGGTCGTCGTTGATCGAATCGGATTCCCACCGGTGGGAGCTGTGCCACATTGCTTCTCTGGGCACAACTTGCTGCTGGTGCTGCTCGTCAAATGAAGCTGCAAAGGACTCGAGCGCGGGACGAACGTCGAAGCTCTTTGCACGCTGAACGCACGTCTGGCAGCACACGACTTCGCACGTCGAGCAGTTGTCCCCCGTGAAGATGAGGCGCTTGGCGCGGCATCTCGCACACGCCGTCGCGCCGCAGACGTTGCACAGCTTGAGCGAGACGAACAGCCCAGTGGATTTGACGCACAGGTAGCACGTCGACTGCAGCGGAGGTTTGCTTCCCCGTCTCGAGTTATAGTTTCGTAGCGCCAGGAGCGTCAACTTCTTGGCCTCGGCGCACTGAGCGGCCTTGCCGAGAGTCGAGGAGATCTCCGTTGTCATCGCGATGCTCACGTGCGGGATGAGGTCTCCTAAAGGATCAAACAGCCTGTACCCGAAGATCTTGACTCTCCCTGGCTTCACTTCACGGAAAATAGTCGAAAGCGAGCCTCGTCCGCGCAGTACAGACCGATCGTCGAAAAGAGGGCAGTTGGGTACGCCAACTGAGTGCGCAATCGCGCAGCCGTATCGTTTGTTTGCCATCGCGATCTGACGCGATCCCAAGAGCCTCAAGGTAACACCAGTCTCGGGGTTTCACGAGCGCAGCTACTGGTAGTTGTGTGAGAGTCCACTTGAGTCCGAGGTAACGGAATGGGTCGCTCGGCGTCGCCAACTCGATGTTGTGAAGAATGGCAGAGTCGCGTATGCTGGCATTGCTGTACGCCATTGACGCCTGAAGTTCCTCGCGCGATGTGTCGTACTTCCCGTACATGATGTCCTCAAGGCTGCTGTCGACATGGCCCACAGCAAGCATGTGTGGAAGCGCATGGGCGTCTGCTGGCCTCAGCGACCGTGCTCGACGGCGATAGATACACAGCTGCTCTTGCTTTTTCACGAGCCGCCATCGTCGAGAGTTCACCTGGCATCGCTGGACGCGCGTGAACTCGCTTTCTGTCTGCACCGCTGCGTCCAGTTGCGTCTGCGCGATCTCCTTGTAGTGCTCTTGCTGCTCTTTCGAGAGGGGCGGTGGTCGAAATATCCTCGCGGCAGCGGAAAGCGAGGCCGAGGCGGCACCATGGCGTCAAATTCAAATCTGGTGGGCTGGCTCAAGTGTGCTGGAAGAAAAGAATGCCGAGAGATCATATAACCGAAGGCGACCTCGCTGAGAGGTCTACCAATGGCGTCATTGCGGAGACCACCTCTCTGACGGTCGTGCCCCCGACCTCATCTCTCTCACGATTGATCTTGTGGTGAGTTTTCGAGCGGTGTGAGATAGGCGAACATGCGCATCATGCCACGACGCACCAGTCTTCCATCTGTCACAGCAGAAGGTCACGAAAGAGTGTGGGTGAGAGCGCGCCATCCTGACGGCCGTACTATGTTCTACATCACGTAGGACCTACTTTGAAGTGCGCGAAATTTTTATGACGTCACTTCAACTTCAACCAAGAGAGTCGCACACAGTGGATGGGGCGCGGCTCTGAGAGGGACACATTGGCTTTGATCTTTCTTCCAACAGCACTGTGTTCCATGTGAGATGCCCGACCATTGGTGTTAATAAAGTAGAAGCTAGTAGCTCAGTTTGCATTTCAGACGATTGCGCGGATGGTTATGTGGATGGTTTGCACTGTGTGAGGCGATGCGTCCCTAGTGTGCCACCACGGCATCACGCCGGGCCCACTCGCTGCTCATCCTCTGGATTTCGCCATCACACCAGTGTCAGCGCAGAATCGCAGACACGCGCCACACTTGTTCGAATTTGATCGAAGCAGGTAGATCGTAGATGTCATGATGCCTAGACCTTACAGTCGATCCTCCGTTTTGCGACACCACTCCCTTTAAGTAGCCCGACCAAAGCGATGGGTCTAGTAGACAGTGGTACTTGAATAGCCAGCGTGGGACTACTGACTTGGGTGAGATTAACCACTATGTTTTTGGTCGCAGGTGAAACAAGTTGACTGTGTCTCCACGTGCAGGAATAAAACAAAGCCATATTGGTTTACAACCTGCAATCGAGACGTATCGCGAAGCATAGAAGGAAGCCGCACCGTACACTTGAGCATTGCTGGTACCTTTACGGCAGTGCATACAAAGCAATGGCTATGTCAGACAAAGTTTCTCCTATCTCTTTGTTATATTGGATAGTATCAGTGCTTTGAGAGATGATGAAGGTCCGCAGCCGATTTGATACCCTTTCATTTTCGATCGGTACAACTGTGTCGCAAAACGGAGGATCGACTGTACGAGCTCTTTTTGCTAGTCGTTGTTTTCTTCTTCAAAAAAGCGACGCGGGAGCTCACATGCTCGCACGCATCAGAAGTTCTGGTGCAATCCGTTTGACGTGCTCCACAAGGGAACTGCCCGTCGTTTCTGCAGTGACAAAGAAACCTTTGATGTGCAGCGCACCCCGCGGGCCTTTCTTCGTCTGTAGCTGCAGCCCGTTCATTCAAAGCAATTGGAAGAAGACTGTGGAAGCCCAATCTTTGATGCCTCTCCATAAGGTCCAACGCCACAAGGTGATCGCCGCTCGCAGTGAGCCAATCTGGTCGTTGCGAACTTCCGTTCTCCCCGTTAACCCATCACCGCAGAACAAGTTTTGCTGAGATTTTTTTATGCCCAGCAATTATCAACAATAATTTTAACAAAATAGCATTGAGCTGTTTTTGTCATGTACTGTAATATGTTACATTGGAGGTATTGGGGTCAATTATAGCATTGTCTGACATATTGTGCGCCACTCTACGAAAAATGGAAGCGGGAACACAAAGGAAAGCAGAAGAGAGGTAGGCGATGGCGGATCATCCTCCAAAAAGCGCGGCAGAGGGCACAGAGTGCTCACGGCAGGCGGGGAGATTGTCCAGCTGAAAGCGATCAAGTACACGCGCGTCAGACCTTCCTGCACGCGGTGAGAACCAATAGAGTGGATGCCACTCGACACCTTCTGGGGCAGGAGGGCCAAGAGTCGATCAAGTTGGATGACACGGGAGCCCTCGGAGAGACAGCGCTGATGGTCGCCGCACAGCACAGTCATGTGGACGTAATTAAGCTGCTACTAACTGCAGGCTGGTCCGTTGACAAGAAGGACAAAACAGGAGCAACAGCATTGCATCACGCGGCGATAAAAGGTCACCCACAGGCTATCGAAGCGTTGATTGAAGCAAAGGCATCCGTGAACGATCAAGACGGCGAAGGGCGTTCTCCATTGGCATGGGCGGTGCGATGCGGCCACGTGAATGTGGTCAAAACGTTAGTTCAGCACGGCGCGGTAGTTAATTACAAGTACCGTTCGGCCACGACATCACTGGTTACTGCAGCTTACTATAGACACGTAGGTGTTGTGGAGGCTCCAATCGGCACATCCAGCATCGACGAAAAAACGAAAGCGTTGCCTGGCGCTGCGTCGAGTGGCCACATGGAGGTTGTGAAGGTGTTGCTGAAAAGAGGCGCTCGATACAACGACTTCGACCGTGACGGAAGAACACCTCTACTGAACGCAGCTAACAACGGGCATCTCGACGTTGCGTTGACTTTAATTGAAGCAGGCGCATCAGTGCTCGACAGAGACAGAATGGGATCAGCATTGCTTCAGGCAGTTGGATCTGTACAAGTTATCGATCCTCTTCAACTGCTCGAGTTTGTCCAGTTTCTACTCGCTCGAGGTGTTTTGGCAGATGACACGGACAATGCAGGCAGATCGGCGCTGACGTATGCTGCCATTAAGTGTAGCTTTGATGTTGCGATGGCTCTGCTTGGAAAAGGGGCAAATGTGCACGCCAAAGACGAAGATGGAAAAACAGCGCTGATTTATGCCGCGAAGAATGGAAGTGTGGATATCGTCAAGGAGCTCCTCTTGCGTGGTGCGCTTGTCAACGAGATGGACAGAGATGGAGAAACCGCGCTTACGTATGCCGCAAGATCTGGGTATGCAGAGGTGATTCAGAGATCTGGTTCGAAACGGCGCTTGTATCGGGATGACTCTCATGGACGCTGCGTATTACGGCCACGCCAAAGCTGTCTCCGTACTAGTTCAAGGTGGTGCTTGCGTGGATGTAAAAGGAACCGATGGAAGTACACCTTTGATGGCCGCTGCTGAAAATGGTCATCTCGAAGTGCTGAAATTGCTTCTCGGGGAAAACTGCTCGGTGAGTGATACGACTGTAAGCGGCTACACCGCGCTGATCTATGCTGCCGAAGAAGGTCATGCACAAGTAGTCGCTGAGCTGATTAAGCATAGAGCTCTAGTTGGTGCAACTGACAGCGAAGGACTGACGGCGTTGATCCACGCCTCGAGAGAAGGTACGACTGAAGAGCGCATTTTTGGTCCTCCCGATATTTTCGACTACAAAGTGCCGCCTGGTGATGGTTACCTGGATATCGCGCAGCAGCTGTTTCAAGCAAATTCGTTTCTTGTCGACGTAGCAGGTAACGAAGGGAAAACGGCATTGATGCATGCTGCAGAGTGGGGATACGCAGACATGGTCGCCGAGTTGATCAAACATTGTGCTTCCGTAAATGCCCGTGGTCATCGCGGAAGGACATCTCTTATGCACATAACAAGACTTTTCCGAGAGAACAAAGCGAAATATAATGAGAAGATGGATCGAGCAAAAGTCATCAGCATTCTCTTGGAAAATCTTGCATCCATTAGCGACGCGGATTACGATGGTAGAACGCCCCTGTCATACGCAGCGAGTGGCGGTCGCATTGCTGTTGTCAAGGAACTACTTCAGGCGGGTCAACCTGCAAACATGATTACACCGAGCCAAGAACATTGCGATCCTCTCCTTATTGCAGGGCTGAGTGGTCGTATGGATATACTGGCGGCATTTGTGGAAGCTGGACTGTCCGTCAACGTACGCGGGGCAAGAGGAGGAGAAACACCATTGATCTCTTTTGCTCGACAGAACTACTGGCCTGGTGTCCAAGCTCTTTTGAAGCACGGGGTAGCGATTGGGTCTTTGCAAGTACAAAATGACGAAGTTCTGCTTTTGCCTGGCACTTCGGAAACGATGGCAGAGATGTACACAAACACCGACGAATTTCGCGCTCCAGCGTTTTGGATAGTCCGTCATCTGCAGGAGATTTGTGTGCAGCTGCAAGACGTCAGTACAATGGCTTTACCGCGCGACGACTTGACCACTTGTGCTGCGATAATCTCTCGCGCATGGCAGGTACTGTTTCGGATTCAAGCGGAGCGCAGTGTTGTCGATCGAATCATACATCATCGCCTTCGACTACTCAAGTCGCAAGAGCTCCGTGACGATCTCTTTTCTGCCATAAATTGGTCTCAACTTCAGCCGAATAAGAATTGGATGGCCGAGTGGACAAATGCGCAGGACACGTCGCAGGGAAACTTCGACGCATTGCTGCGATCTGGGCATGCCATAATGCAAAAGGTGAATCATTTGCCCCCAGCAAAGCGTCGAGCGAAATTGGTGTTGCTCCAGTATGAACTTTGGAAACTCCGAGATTCAAGCTCGTCAGCTGAAGCGGCCAAAGGAGAGATCGAGCGTCTGTGTCGGGAATTTGGAGAGGAATCCGGATCCGTCCCAAATTGGTTCATTTCGCCCCATGAAGTCGAGTTCCGTGAGTCCGACTTAATTTCCAAAGATGGCACCTGCAGAGAGTATCGTGGGAGATCGCAGAGTACAAACGTGATCACAATCGTCGTAACCAGCCAGACGCTAGTGCAAGACACTGCAGCGCGATGGCTCCGCTTGGATCACCCTCACGTTGTCGGGTTGTACGGTGCCTGCCACATTGGCGATGCTTTTTTTTGTTTGTGAGGATTTCGCAAGAGGGAACCTTCTGGAGTTTTTGAAGAGTGAAGAAGGAAGCGATTCGACGTGGCGCTTGCTACACGAGGCAGCACTTGGTCTCCAGTACCTACACCAAAATGGTTGGGCCAACTGCAAGCTCCAGTGCAGTAACTTCCTCGTCGGGTCTGGCTTCAAAGTGAAAATAGCGAATCTGCATCTTCATGGTGTCAAGGTGAGCTGGATGGCACCAGAGCAAATAGGCATTAACCATCCCATCGGAATTGACGGAAGTCGCGTAAGGCCCGACGATCCTTCAGTCGAGTCCGACATTTACTCGCTTGGTATGTGTATCTTGGAGGCCGCGTCGCGCGAGTCATGGAACCCTCCACCTGGCATAAACTATCGAGTGAGTGTGCGTAACGGCAAGCTCCTCAAGTGTCCAAGCTTCCTGAACGACGACCAGTGGAAATTGATTCGAAAAATATGTGCACGTCACAAGATCGATCGAGTGGGTGTTGCGTATATCGTGAGTCGACTTGCAGACTTTGCATCAGCAAGCAAGGGACATCAACAGATAAGCACGTGATCAGAGTCTACGATCTTGCACGTTTGTGTTTTTGCTTCTAATGTATACCATTCACCTATCCACGCGATATCCTGTTGTCCAGGTCGAAAGCGCGCCATTGGGATTAAAGACAGAGTTTTCGGACTTCTCGGAAGTACCATCGAAGAAGCGCTTCATATCATACGCTCAAAAGCGCGCTCATCAGATGTGGGATGGATACGAGGAAAGGTGTTTCCAGCGCTCGAGTTCATCTACAAAATCCTTGTCCAGCAAGAACGTCACCCAACCGATCCAGCAGTAGTACGCTATTGCCGCCTGCTAAGCGAAGTGAAACATCACCTACGAGCAGGAATATCAAGCGTATCCGTGGCCAAAATCGCTCGAAACCAACACGTTGCCGAGACCCACAACGTGATTTATGCAAGGCTTGATGCCTTGCTAGATATTCTTGAAGTGCAAGACAACGCTCCAATTCGCGCATGGAAGCAAGATAGTGAAGATTTCGAGAAAAGAACATTCGATACAGAGAATAATGTGGCGAACCAAGCAGTATCGATCATCTGGTTCAATGCTCCGCCGCAGGATGTTCTGCCAAGCCATCCTATGTCGCGGGAGCTATGGTGGTTTCGTCCTCTTAAAGATGCGATCTTTGATGAAGGCGACGAGGTTGGAAACGGAGGTTTTTGCACAAGTTCGCAAGGGAGTTTACAATGGCACCGCTGTTATCGTCAAATTCACGGGGTACGAAGGCGATCTCAAAACAACGAGCACGGCTCTGTTTCTTCATGAAGTCTACGTGTAGAGCCGTCTGAAACACCCTCACATCATCCGCTTCTATGGTGCCCATCACATCGACAAGCGCTTCTTTGTGTGTGAGTTTGCATCAAACGGCGAAATCAGCAAGTACGTGAAGCGTGCAAACTCCAGCACCCGAGAAAAGCGGCAAAAAATGTACGAAGTCGCGCTCGGGCTTCAATACATGCACGAACGTGACATTGTGCACAATGACCTCAAGTGCGATAACATCTTGATTGGAGCACATGGAGACACGAAAATCATTGATTTTGGCTTGAGCTGCATCCTGGACGAAGGGGAAATCAAGATGGGCACCAAGCACATGGGTGCAGTGAATTGGAAATCTCCAGAGTATCTCCGAGGGGATCGAGTGACCACTGCAACCGACGTCTACTCGCTCGCAATGTGCATCATCGAACTGATGACTGGTGATGTTCCATGGGGAAGCACGGATGGGGAAGCCGTTAAACACAAGGTGAAAAATGAGCAAATCCCAAAACGCCCTGATGATTTCAGCGACAGAAAGTGGGCTCTGATCAAGCAAATGACAGCTTTCGAGTCATTCGAACGTATGTCGATGTTTGTAGTCGCGGATAAACTGTATTACATTGTGCAAGCCTCGGAATCAACAACAAATACTCCACGCGCCAGCACTCAGTAGCCTCGAAAAGTGCCATGATTTTGGAAGCCGATACATTTGTACATGTCTAACGAAAACAGAAAGATGAAAAGACGAAAGGTGATTCTGAAAGCGCACCAAGTTGCGTGTAGATCCATTGGCCTTTCACTGTATCAGCGACCATTGTCTGCCTTCCATCATTTCCCAACTAGAGACTCTTTACATTGCGATACCCTGCTTTGTACTTCGAAGTGGTCATCACACTTTTTTTTTCTTGCAAAAAAAACGGCAGTTTACTATCCTTCCAACTCATTCCTGACACAAGGCCAACGAAGTCGTTCACGCCCAATTCGCCAAATCAGCATGTAATCCGATGAACATGAACCTTCAATGGACCCTTCACGGTCATCACGAGGGCAGGTTCGTACGTCATTGTCCACGGATCCTCCACGGTTTTCAGCTCGAACTTACTGAGCAGCACCGCCAGCGTCATCTTCATCTCCATCAGCGCAAAGTTGAGGCCGAGACACGTCCGTGGGCCAGCGAAGAACGTGCTAAACTTGTACGCCGACACGGAGACCAAGTTGCCCGTAGTCGGATCGATCCATCGCTCTGGATTGAACTCGGCGGCGTCCTCGCCCCAGATCGACTTCATGCGGCCTTGAGCGTACGTTGCGAGCGCGATTCGCGTTCCTTTCGCGACGAATGTGCCGTCGCAGAGCACTGTGTCCGCGCACGCTGTGCGTCCAGAGACTGGAACGGGCGGGTTCAAACGCAGGTTTTCTCGCACCACGGCTTCCAGGTACGTCAGCTGCTTGAGCTCTTCCATGGACGGGATCTTGGACGAGGCTGCGTTCATGCCGAGTTTTTGCTTAAGCTCGGCGCGGATCTTGTCAGCGATCTCCGGGTACCGGTTCATCATGAGGATGAAATACGCCATGCTCTGCGACGTCGTGTCCTTTCCAGCAAAGATGAAATTCACGACCGTGTCTCGAATGAGTTGCATGTCGGCCCGGCGAACGCTTTGCTTGTCTTCGGAGCCAGGTCGTTGGATCTTGCTCTCGAGAAAGAGCGAGATGAGGTCTTTGGCCTTCGACGGCTTCTTGGTCGTGCTGCCGTTTTCCGCAGGCTGCTGCTGGTTTTTCCTCTCGAACGACTGCGAGATGATGTTGTACATGAGATCGTTGACGATCTTCACGCATTCGCGGTTGAGTTTTTCTTCGCCAATGTTGAAAAAGCGCTTGAGCTTCCAGAGCCACTGCGGTTGCGTTAGGCGCACTTGGATGATGCGAGCGCACTGCGAGAACGCGTCAATGAAAGCGTTGCCGTCGCCCGTGGCGTCGGCACCGCGCTCGAGTCCGGTTTGCAGGCAATTGAGCTCGACGCCAAAGCCGATTTTGCCAAACACGTCGCTCGTGAAGTGGCTCAGCAGACTCTTCATGCCCACGGCCTGCAGCTCTCCGTCCGTGGTCCTGGTCGTTGCGTACACCGTCAGCACCTTGCAGAACTCGCGGAGTTTCTCGGACACGACTTCGTGCATCACGTCGTTCATGATCTGTAGCGAAAACAAGTGGCTCGCGGTCTTCCGCTGGAAGTACCAGTCGTCGCCGTCGACCGGCAGGATGCCGCGGCCAAAGAGGTCAGTCAGCACGTTCCGCGCCTGCTCACCCTTGGGGAACACGTCGAATTGGGTCTTGAGCACGTCCTCGAAGATCTCGGGCGCCGTCGCGACGATCGTCGGCGAGCGGTTGACGATCGTGAACAGCCACGGCCCGTCGTGGAGCTCCGACTGCTCCGTGAGCCAGTCGTACATGCGGAAGCGCTGCGCCTTCATGGCGTCGAGCGTGTTGCCGAGCACGGGCAGCGTCGACGCCGGCTGCGGCAGCTTGCGACTCCCACGGCGGTGCTTGTCGCCCGATCCGTACGAGTACGCGAGCCAGAGCCCCGCGAGCGCCGTCGCCACGATCGCGGCCGTGAGCGCCTGCTCGCGGTCCTGCGCCACGGCCTGGAGCTGCGCAAACTTGAGCATGGAAGAGAAAGAGAGCGAGCGCAATGCGCACGAGGGGGGAGATCCACGACTGGAGCACCGCCCGAATGCGCCCGTGAGCCTCACGGGCTCCGATATGCAGCGACAGCCGCGAGAGTGGCACGAGAGTGGCACGAGTGTCTGCTGATTCGTGGGTGCCAAGTGCGTCAATTGTCAGCCCATCCTCGGTTAACTTGAATCAGTGGGTTGCCATTTCAGCGCTTCTGATTCCGCACAAGAGTGATGTCGGTCTCTGTTCGAACGGCATGATATGATACATGCACTGCACTGGCCGCCCGGCTGCAGCCGTGGACGCGAAAGCGCATGCGCTTGCATTGGTGTCCAGTCACACGGTGCGTCTGCCACTCGTGTGTGGCTCAGATGAGACTGATTTACCATGCCGGATCATCCAGTCACTGACCTGACTACAGACAGGCGACACCACAGACATCCGTGCTGACCGGCCAGTCGACCGATGTCCACCAGAAGAGCCTGTTGTAGTTGCCCCCTCAAGGGCTCTGCGCAGCTTCGTCCGGGTCCATAAACATGCTGGTCCTATTACTTT
>JAADVP010000521.1:0-19606 GCA_023335675.1 Globisporangium solare | reverse complement strand
GATATCACCAACTCGATTGAACGCCCGCCATTGCGAGTCAATGCATCCAGGATCAGCGTAAATCCAAACGAGCCAACAAGCAAGCGTAACGTTTCCAGGATTTTGGCACACAAAGCATCACTTCGGCGATCGTATTGCAGCACGGCGAAAAGAGTCTGGGCACAGCAAGATGTAATAATGTATGCATTGGTGCATTCCTTGAGCATCTTCAGAAGGTAACGCTTCTCTGCGGCGGCTTCTTCGACTGCTGAATTCATTGCTCTGGCAACGGCTTTACTCGCGCTCTTGCTCGGCGACGAATTCTCATATCTTCGCTTGGCTGCCAGAACGATCTCAGAGAGTACGGCAAGAAGATTGATGGAGCTCATGAATGCTGGATGCGTCGACTCAATTTTCTGCTCCATCAGAAACTTGAGTTCTCTTACAACTCGATCCACGATGTTGCATATTAGAATGTCAATAATCTTGTCGTCACCCTGGCTTGTTGCAATTTCGAGCACAGTCCCTTTAACCATTTCGACGATTTCTCGTTTTTGCGTCTTTGAGATGAGTGATGCCAGAAACACGAGCGCTCCAGACCCAACAATCTTTTTCTGATCAGCGATCATGCTGTTGTATGCCTTCTCACTCTGTGTGCTTCCTTTCTTTCTCGCCAAATGATAAAGTATTGTCACATACGTGCCCACCACATCTGTGGGTGGACCACCGGGCCCAATCGCTTCTCGGAGAATCTTGAATTGATGCCGAAGTTCGAGATGTTTCACCATGTGCATGGCGCGCAAGCGGGCGCAAACGCTCGAGTCATAGTTCTTCTGCAAACTTCGCTCAAAAAGGACGCCCCACCAGTTGTGTTGCACGATTCGGGCGCATATGTCACTTTCCCTGAGCAGGCAGCAGATACTTTTTCCTGCCTAAATCCGAACGAAGTAAAACATGACTTAGGGCAGCCGACACACTCATCAAGATGTGGTATGCTGCCTCAACTTACAGCGTTTTCCGCCGACAAGATTGGAGTAAACCACTCGGAGAGCGCAGCGAGCAGACGAGCGACACGAAACACCTTGACACGGTTGGTCAGCTTTGATAGGTTCTGGAACGCTTTGTTCATCAGCACTGGGATCGTCTGTTCGACGAAATCCACAGTATCTATGGCAGGACACAACATTTTTTTGGCGGTCATAAATAAAACCATAATACAATGCAATGCATCCATTGCTCGACCGACCAACCTTCGTGTGTCTCTAGCAAACGAATAAGCATCGTTGTCGCCAGCTCCCGTCGTTTGTCGTCTGCTGGATGCTCGATTTCACTATAAAGCATCTCGATCGCTCCCTGAACTTTGGCTTTGTTCCACGTTCGCGTATCCCACTCTTGGTCGAGCAGCATCGTCGCCTACCCATGGAGAGCATATCAATCAACACAACGCGCCACCATGTCATAGTTCAAATCCAATATGATACGCACAATTCATCCATCAAGGATCGCTGGGTCTTCGGCCGCATCGTCACTATAATCATCGTCTTCATCTTCTTCCCCATACCGACTTAGAATGACTCGCTTTGGCGCATTCTTCTCCAGGATCTTTTGCTCTCGCCTGCTGGGTCTTTTTGCGCTTTCGCGTAGAATCAGCACGCGTCGTCCAACGTCATGCAAATGCTCCGTTATCACCGGATCGATGGTGTGATCGTGATTGAGCGCCGGGAGAATCTGTTCCTGTTGTGCATAGACCTTCTGCGCGTCGGTGCTGACCTTGACAGTGCGATCGATCGTCGATCCTTGGGCTCGCTCCCACGGAAGCGGGTCTTCGTACGTCATCGCCGCAGCCGACCGAGTCAGAATCGCACGGCGCCTTGTTCAATTTCCTCGCACCACTTGGCCAGCATTTCATGACACACTTCGTACTACATACCAAAATTATTCACAGCGCTATAATTAGCCGCAGCGTTCGTATATATTTAGCCACTGACTAGCATTCGCGCTTGCCCATGTCGACACTCGGCGCCATGCGGTAAGGCTCCTCAAATGTAGGTTCCTCCTGTACTGTATGCACACACAGTGAGTCGCTCCAGCAGCACCGCATCACCCCGCAATCGCGTCCTCTCATGTTCGTCCGCGCGTTCCGCATATCGAGTGTGGCGCGTCCTTTCGCCGCCGATGCGCTGGCGCCGGATTCCGCGTTTTGATTGCCCCATGCGGACACGTCATCATGTGGCGACCCCCCGTTGAACTTGACGCCCGCATCCCCCGAGGGGGATGGGCCAAGGGAAACCAGTGCAGAGCCGGTGGCTCCACCTGCCTGCAAACCGGCATCGGTGGCGGAAAAGGCACCTTCAAGCGTACTCGTCCTTGGCTGGTACCACAAGGCGGTGACTGGTGCCACAACGACGCAAATCGAGAAAAACAGCGGTGCCTCCATACATTCACTCAGTCAAATCTCACAGAGAAGAACGAGCGTCCCATCCCTCGCTGCACCCAGTTGCCGCGCAACAAGATTCCTTCCTTCTTTTCGACGATGACGAGGACAGACCGCACGCAGATCGCAAAAGCGCCGACGGCGCGGCGAAGACGAAGAAGGGAGCCATGTGCGAGGCAGAGAAGTTCAACCGCACGAATTTTCAATGCAGCCGACCGCGTATTATTGCAGTGGAGGGATGCGGAGGCAGGCATGCAGGCGCCTGGGTGGAACGTGCGCCTGTTTGCCGCGCATTCTGTACACGTACCATGGTCCACAATTTTCTGTTTCTATGGGTTGCATGCGCAGTGGGCGCTCGCGTTCTCTTCCGTAATGCGCAGTAATGAACCAGCCCTTGTTTTCTATATTTCTTTGACAGGCGCTGCGCTTGATTGAATCTACTGCTTGCACATTCACGACGAAGGATGATCGGAATCTGCTTTGCAGCGAATCTCCGAGTGTTCAATAGGCACAGATGACGCGCAGAAGGAAAGCAGCAGCCCAGAATGGATGCGCGCCGGTTGAGAACACGCGTGTGATTGCGTCGAGAGGAATCAGCGGCGCAGTATGGACGCGCGCATGTCCCTTCGGATGACACAGGCAATGACGCAGGAGGAAGGAAGGAAGGAAGGTGGCTTTAAAACCGTTAAAACGTGGCGCCGAAGCGTCGCGCTCGCATACACGGTACTTGAATCTGTATACGCCGTCTCTGCCAAAAGGCGACACGAAGACGCACGTCGCATGGCGCGGATCATCGCACTGCGGTATCCGTACGTCAATCGAACGGCAACGCGCTCCGTACCACATCCGGCCTTTACGCCATGTGCTCCGCATTCTTCTCTGGGCGGACCTCGCTCACAACAGGCACGCTTTGGCATTGAGGATGCGGAACCGACGGTTCGTTAATTCAGACCGGTTAGGGCTGCGTGTGGGACCGTGATTAATGATCGATGATTGGTTTGTCAAGAATTAGGGTTGGGGTCTCATCTCGTTTTGGCTTGTTTTTTTTTTTCTTCTTCGCCTCTTTCTCTTTAGAAAGGAACCGTCATTTCCCAATTTCCTCGGTCCAACACAGGTAGAAGAAGACAGCGGCGTTCCAAAGGTTGGAAAGCCGAAAAGAGAGACGGCTTGGGTGGTGATTTTGACAGGTCGGTCGGACTGTGTCAAAAGTAATAGTTGCCTTTTTTGATCTTTTTGTCCGGTCCACTCTGCCAGTGGGCAAAGTGAACTTGTTCCAGCGGCAAGTGGCAGTTGGGGCGATTCAGCAACAGCGCGGAGCGACAAGGTGCAGCGGCCGCAACAACTTGGTGTTGGCGCTGCTTGTGTCTAGTCGTCAGTGAGTCGTATTTCCGCTCCTTCCCACTCACTTGGACGAGACAAACCTGGCCACTCTCGCTCGCGAAGAAGCAGAGTTTGTTGTATTGTGATTTTGAACACAAAATAGAGACGGAAAAAAACCGCAGCTACGTGTGTGTGCTGAAGATTTGCAAAGCGCGTTCTGCCTTTCATTTTGCCACCACACCTGTCTTGCTTTGTCGTTTCTCTATTTGGTGGGCTTGGGCAACTATCGTGAAGCGCGCCGCGCGACCGTCGAACATTTCGCGCGTGAAGAAACTCAACGTACCAAGCAATCCACGTCGGTTTAGTACGTAGTTTGCCCGACTACCGAACGACTGCACGATAAAGTGACGACAAAGACCATTGTTCGATTGTGCGACGTTCAAGTGCTTTGCGGGATTGGCTAACTCAAGACATCTTCACCCCAAGATCCACCACGAAATGACAGCAGAGACAATGCGCTCTCAACGAAGAACCACGTTTCAGAATATGCACGAGATCGTCAAGCTCGCGAAGAAATATTCGCCCAAGCTCGTCAAGGGATACAGCGCAGGCAACATCTCGGTCGTCGACAAAAAGAGCTGGTTAGAGGTCTGCGATCGCAAGCATCGGTACGTGGTTTAGATTGTTGAGGCAACGTGGTCGTATCGCATCATTTGAACTTACGGAGTTGTTTGGTGTGTCTTTACAGCTATGGTGCGAATTTGAGAGCGTACTACAAGGAATGGAAGCGTCAAGCAGCCAAGCCAAGTTTCTGGGAATGGCTGGATGACGAGTCTGTCGAAGTGGAAGGAATTCCTCGGACGAAGCTGGAGCGAGAAACCGTCCTGTATTGCGACACTGTGGCTGAGAGACAGAAGTTTGCGTTGTCTGTGCAAAACGGAATCATCGTTCGCGATGCGACCCAAGAGATCGTGGAGACTGGAGAAGAAGGGTGGATTTTTGTGCTGCGTGACGGAGTATTGTATGGAGGGCAGAAGGAGACGAAGAAGATCCCACGGATTCATCATACGAGTTTTGTGGGGGGAGAATGTGTGCAGACCGCTGGCATGATGGTGATTGTCGATGGGGTCATCAAGACTATTTATCCCCATTCCGGCCATTATCGTCCGTCGGAGCATGAGTTATTGGTGCTGCTCCAGTTTTTGGTTGCGAATGGCGTCGACTTGCGTGATGTTGAGGTGGATGTCCAGCGTATCCAGAAAGTGTATCGCGCGACGGTGAACGGTGCTCTGATTCGGAAGCTGGATAATGCTCATTTTTGGAAGGCCTACCGAGTGCTGAACTATTTGGAGCACAAGCATTCGTCGTGGAAGAATGGGCTGTTTGATGATCTCGTGGAAATCGCTCTGAAGACGACGGGTGGTGTGTGCGATTTCAACGAACCAGACGCAGCTGAAGATTGCAACATGGTGGATGCGAGCGATGTGGTGGCGTCTACCGATTTCGAGTTTGAAGGCATGGACTTTGATGGATCTACGATCAGTCAGTCCAGCACGTGCGACTCGGCATTCGACAACCCTATCGAGCTACTAGCGACTTGTGAAATGCAAGAATAGAGAAGAAGAGAAAGCAGACAACAGCACACCGAGATCAATTTATCAAGGAAAGAGGAGCCACGGGAGGAGGAGGAAGACGAAGGAGTGGCTATAGTGTGTACTCTAGTGAGATCGGCAGATCACTTGTAATGGTATTTAGTTAAGGAATGAGAGAGCTCTAGCTCCTTTTTCTTGCAGCGTTTCTGAGACCAGAGATAGTTAGCGATGTGTAGGAAGGGCGCTTTTTTTATTTTATATATATATATATATATATGCTAAGTTAAATTTACCCGTCGTCTCGATGCGGCCTCCATTCATGCTCGACGCAAGAAGGTACGATGCGTGCGCGTGCATGCGGATGGGTCTGTGTCTTTTGTGGCTCTGGGTTCACTCACGCTGCGGCTCATTCATGAACAGGCGCGACGCAACTGGACAGCGATGAGCAGACTCGAAATGAGCCCCAAGAGTCCGCACCCGATCGCCTCGGCCCAAGTGCACGTGTCGTGCTTCATCACAGCCGCGAACCGCGTCACGCCCGTGTTCGAAGTCGTGCCCGAGCGCCACTGCGTGCGCGTCGTGAACAAGCCATTGGGAGACGCGGCGTCTAGTGCCGCCGCGACCACGAACACAGCACCTGGAAGCAATGGGAGCTGGTCCTCGCCCCACACAGCCGTGCCAAGCGCCGAATGGGATTTCCACATGCTGTTCCCGTCGGCTTCGTCGTCCCATGCGAACGATTTCTACCGGGAGATCGCGCAGCCAGCGTTCCGCAATGTCTGCGACGGCTGGAACACCAACATCGTGGCCTGGGGCGTGCACCCGACGCAAAAGTTCCGCTTGCTCTTTGGGAAAAGCACAGGCGGCAACGCGTTTCTCCCGGAAAGTGGGCAACTAGCGTCGTCGCCTTCGGACGCTGTGGACAAAGATGTCTTGGAGGTCTACAGCCAACTAGGCGCGCTGTTGTGCGAGTTTTTCCACGTGACGTCGCCGCGAAGGATCTCGTCGACGATTCGTGCGCACCAGCCCTCGCTGTCAAGCTCCGGTTGGCGTCTCGGGATCAGCAGTTGGATCGTCGTCAATAACCAGGTGATTGACCTCTTGAAGCCAGCCATGTCACCATCGACATCTTCACGAAAAGCTGCGCAGTCGTCGTCTTCGTCGTCTGGATAGCAGCCAGCTCCGCTGTCATTTGTGTCTCTCGAAGCGAAATCCTTTGCGAGCGCGTGCAAGATCCTCCAGATCGCGAAAACGAACCGCATTGTGATGAAGCAGCACGCTGAACACGCACACTTCTTCTTGCGTCTGGCGTTCTTCCACAATGGCCAAGTGAATACAGTGCATTTCGTGGACGTGATTGATTTGAAGGATTTCAAGGGCGATGGTATCTCGATCAGTGAGAAACAAGAGCTTTTAGACATTTTGCACGAGATCCGACAGCCGCCAGCGTCGCCACGACATCATACCGTCATGGCGTCGCTACAGGCAAAGCCTGAAGGCAACGGGACAGCGAATGCATCATTGTTCAAGACAAGAAGCATGGTGCTGTCGAATTTCATACTACCGTTGCTCACCGCGAATGCGAAAACGTTTTTGTATGCGAACGTCATCGATTCCCGCACGAGTCTTCGCGACAGCGTCCAATTGCTCAACGCGGTGGCAAATGTGAAAGGATTTACATGTGCGTGCAAGCGACTCGTTGGAATCGAGTTCATTCAACTTGGGTTCCAAAATCCTCCCAACGAGCTTTGCCTGCAAGAGCAAGGCGACGACGCATCCAAGCAGAAAGATGCAGCTATGCGGGGTGGCGAAGCAGCGGGGACGAAAGCGTTGGCAGCAGTAGCAGTTGGAGAATCGCTGCTGAGTCGTTTGGCGTCATCAGCGGATACCACAGCGCTCGGGTCATCGCTCATGTCGCTATCGTCATCGCTTACGTCAAACGTGCCATTTCCAGCGCCAAACTTGTCATCAATACTGTCGTCATCGTCGCCACCTTACTCTCCGCTGAATACGCCACTGGGATCGTCTCCATCGATCAAAACAGCGTCGCATACTGCCAGAAATCTGCAAGATCAGCGGAAGGTCTCATTCAGTGATGTCCCGATGGAGTCGGAGACTCTGAATTGGCTCGAGTCCTTTTCGCAGCGAAAGCGCGACATCCTGGGTGGCACGATTGATACGATCCGCCATCTCCCACCCTCTCGTCAGCAGCAGGGTGCAGTACCGCCGCTCCCACCATCGTTCCCACAAGATGACGTAGCCAACAGTGAAGAATACAGCGTGAGGATGTGTCGAAATGACAGCGTCCCGTCCACCAAATCATCATCTGCACATGCTGCTACGGTCGGGATAGCAGCCGAGACATTAAGCAGCGTCAGTGTAAAACGTTATGAACCCTCGTCAACAGCGGTCCAGATTGCCCAGACGAGCGCCGATTTGCTGGAGCGACTCCGTGGGGCGGCCTCAACGATGCCAAGTGGAAAGTTAGAAATACACAAACGCAGCACGAAGCCACTGCCCATTTCTGACGACAACACGATGGCCTTGAGTACGGATAGAGCAAGAGATGCTTGCTGCTCGTGATGTTACTTGCTATGACGCCGTATGCGATCAGAACCAGTTGAGGCATGGAGATCGCGACGCGTATACAAAAAGAGCAACCCCGCATCCGCAGGCACCGACTGGGCAGTATCAATCATGCCTTCTAGGCAATAATTCTTCTCAGATCTCGCATGACGAATCCAGGTCTGCGCAATTGCAGTCAGGGAACCTGGCCTATCCGTGCAGGATACAGAATGACAATACGCGAAGTACTCCAACCCAGCTCAACTAGATGGCATTCCCAGTACGTTCGACACTTGAAAAAAGTAGAAATGGTGGGGAAAGCACAGAATTGAAGCGCTCAGTTGGTGAAACGCTGGCTTCGTTACCAGCGCCAGATATCAATTCTAAAACGCCTTCGCTGAATTCTGGGTCGTCTGCGCTTCCATCTTCCTCGAGCATCAGTTCTCCAGCGTTCCAGCACGCGTCAATATCCTCACCCGTACGTCCTCCTCACGTACAGTAACAGCCTTACATCGAGGCCCTGGAAAAGGCTCATATCCCTTCGCGAGTGCTGTCGCCTCCAAATGTCGAGGGTCTGGTTATTGCCACTGCGACCAAGATCCAGGCGACGGACGCTGCGCTGCTTCGCAAAAACTACGACACGCTGCTGACGATCGTGCAAGAGCAGCAGCATTTGCGCGAAGCTGCCGAAGCTAGAGCAGCCGAGGCTGTGCACGACCTCGAGGAAGTGCGCGCGAGTTTTGAAGTGCAACTGGGAAACTTGAAATTGGCGAATGTCGCGCTACGCAGCAAAGTGCGTTCGTTCGAGAAGCAGTTGGCGCTGCCACGAGTGTTTGAGCAATACGAGCAGGAGCTGCAGTCACTGCTCAAGGAAGTCCAGCAACTACGCGATCAAAACGTAGCTCTAGAGCTCAAGGTAAGCAAGCAGCTGGTAATGCGCCAGGGAATGGATGCATTTGGCAGTGCTCACAGATTTTCTTTATGGTCAGATGACGGGAAATGATGGATACAGCGGCCCCGGATCCGTTCACGACTTGAAGAAACGGTATCAGGCCACGATGGGCGAGAAGCAGCAGCTCGAAAAGCAGCTTCTGGAGTACCGAAAGAAAGAGCGGTGCGTTTTTTTTTCATTTGCTGTGAGGACACGTTGGAAACAGTTTTTTGACGTGATTATTATGGTGGACGTGGCAGGCAATTCCTCGTGCACAGCAAATTGGTCGGCGATTCGACACGGCGAGTGGATCAACTCTCTCGGTGAGCAACATGGTCGTGTTTTCCTGAAGAATTGTCTTCGGAACGGAGCACTCACTGGGTTTTTGTTTGTTTGCAATTGTGTATATGGGTTACTGCTGCTGTCAGAGAGCTGACCAACAAAGAAGCTCTCGTGGCGACAAAGCTCGGAAAGCTGCGTCTGAATGCCGAGATGAACCAGGCGCAAGAGGAAGCCGAGCTGTTGCACCAGGAAAACGAAAAGCTGCTGGTCGAGAAAGCCGCGGCGACAGAAGAGCTGCTCGCGACGAAGATGTACCTGGCGTCCATAGAAAATGTAGGCAATGTCCTGCTTTTCTGTGCGGATTGTAGTTGAGACTTACCGCGCATTGATTTTGCATCACAGGAGCAACGCAAAGCCGACATTCTCGACAAATTCGTCAAGAAGCACGGGGATCGCATGAATTGCTTGAAAGCAAAAGCAGACTCGTGCTCACGCAGTGGGGCGGTGGAATCATGGCGCCGCGATGCAGCGGCGCGAGAGTGCGAGGACCGCGTGTTTGCGACCGTGAAGCGGTCGCTCCCGCAGCTCGTGCCGCTCGTCAACAAGTTGCTGCGCCGACTAGAGATGCAGGAGCTCGCGCTGCGCGAGTTCTCGGACCGCGAGATCGATTTCATCCACTTGCTCGTCGAGTTGGTCTCGGACCAGCCGGCCGTGTCGCTCAAGAACATGATCCACGCAGAGATGCAAAAGCTCTCGTAGCATCTTATGGTCGCAGCAATTCGACTATTAACACCGAGCAGCACGAAAGATGGAAATGAACATGAACCATGTTGTTTATAGCGCACAATAGATGGCAGCTAGATGGGTTTCATTGTCTCTACTGGGCGGTTTTAAAAAACATTATCTTGCACGCAATAGATAGACTTGTTTTCCCCCTAACTAACCAGCAGAGGAGCGCGCCTGGAGTTCGCCTCTTTCTCAATCTCTTGTCATGATCTCAAAGATGTGCGGACGTGAGCAGCTTAGTCGACGTTGGCCTGGGCAACATCGGCTTCCGTGAACTTGCCCTTGGCGTCGTCGCCGGTGGCGCGATTCTTGCGCTCCAAGATCTTCTTGCGGTCCTTGTCGAGCTTGAGCTTGGTCACGACCACCTTGGACGCGTCGATGCCGATTGGCACGGATTGGCCGTTCGCCTTCTCCTTGACGACACCCGCCACGTGGATCACGAACTTCTTACGGTAGACGGCGGTGACGCGGCCTTCACGGTTCTTGTACGTGCCACGCACGACGGTGACCTCATCGTCCTTGCGGATTGGGATCGAGCGGACCTACAAAAGCGCAACAGCGAGCCTCGTGAGCACACGAACGGTTCTACCACTGGCAAAGAGCCACTCGACAGGAGCGAGATACGATCACCAACATGGAAAGCCATTCTCTCCCAGACTCCCACACCATTAAACGTGGGGAAGGGTTGGAGAAAGAGAGAAGGCGAGCCAGCGACTGGGATCGGCACTTACATATCACACGATGCCATGAAGTGCCAGCCGAAACCCGACGGGCTCCGACCGACATGGACTTACACGCTGAAAGTATAAGTGTATTTGCACGGCGGCAAAACACTAACTTACATTGTACTTGGTCTGCAAGTCCTTGGACAATGGGGCGCTCATCAACACGCGACGCTGGGTCGAGTGCGCACCGAAGTGAGCCTTGCGGCTCTTGCGGCGGGAGGACGAGACAGTCGAGTTGAACTTCACTGCAAATTGCGCACGGCGCACACGCAAACACAAACACAAGCGCGTGAGTATTTGCGGGTGGTTGACTGCACGTCGCTGTGCGGCGCATGCGCCACCTTCACATGCTTCATCTCACACACGACGCAGCTACATGCGCAGGCAGCGCTTACTAGTCAAAGAGGCAGCATTCACACTTACTTTTGTTATCAGGCAAGAAAGAGATACTGGCACGCAGCGCATGCTGGCGGCGGCGTTTTTGCCTCCAACAGCGCACCTGCCAGCCAGCCAATGGTTGCAAGTGGCGAATAGAGGAGCACCGATACAAACAGGGGAAAACAGGGAGCTGAACCGGACCGGTCCACTTTTTTCCACGGTTCACTGACTTAAGTTCGAGAGGCAGACATAATTTAATACAGTACATTAGGATGTGTTGTGAATTTGTGTGTTTTTTTGTGGTTGGTTCGGCGCCATATGCTGAAGTCTATTCGTTACTCTGATATTTTATGCTCCTGTGCGCAATTCTGCTGTATTTATGCTATTGATCTCGCCTAATGGCAGCAAATGCGGAGCAGCGAACGCACCTGTTGTCACGAGACGCCGCACTCGCTTCGCGTTGGCAATAGCAGCGCTTTGTTGATACGTTTAGCCGCGCGTTCTCCCTCACTTGCCTCATGAGAGCGAGAGTCGTTTCTTGCGCGGCGTTCGCATAAAACTCGTAGACCTATGCAGCTTGACAGAGTCTCGCGCACTGCCGCTCTTCTGCTGCTCGACATACTGGAAGAGAAACACACACAAACACATTTACCAACGATGTTCAATAAGCACAGAAGACGCGTGGACGTCGTACCTTCAACAGCAAGCTGTCGGGCGGGCTCTTCGCTGACGCGACAACGCGCGGGTGCTCCAAAAGACACTTTGCAGTCGGACGCTGCATCGAATCCGGATGCATCATCGTCGTTATCAGCAGCGAGAGCTCAGGCGAGTACTCGGACCCGAGTGGAGGCACATTGCCGTTCCGCAGTGCATGCCACTCTTCGCCCGAGGCCGGTAACGGGGTGCCGGTTGCGATCTCGAGCAAGGTGATCCCAAGGCAGAAGATGTCGGCTGATGGGAGCCGCTCTCGGCTAGAGAGCAGCTCCTTGGCCATGTACACTCCGTCTCCTTCCAGATCGGTCATCGCACTTGGCGCTATCGTCCTCTCAGTAGTAGTTGCCATGCCAAAGTCGCCCACTTTGAAGCGCCCTTGCTCCGAGATGAAGATGTTGTCTGGCTTGAGATCGAGATGCACGATTCCATGTCGATGCAGCACGTCGAGTCCACTGGCAACATCGTGGAGAATGTGCCAAATGTGCGCCTCTGGCACGGCCTTGGAAGAAGAATCGAGTTCCCGCTGAGACGTCAGGAAGCTTTTCAGTGTGCCGCCGACGCAAAGCTCCATTTGCAAGTGCAGGTATCCTGGACAGAATAAATAGCAAAATAATGTGAGAGTCAGGCGTTGCCGAATCTTTGGCGTTTGTTCGTACCTTTTTCCTGCCACGCCTGGTAGTAGCGCACGATATGGTCGAAATGTGCAATCGAGGACACCAAGGGCTCTAAGATGCGGATCTCTTGCATCAGAATGGATCTGTTAGAGAGGCAATATGCAAAATTTAAGCTAATTCGTTAGGTGCGTGATCGCATACAACGTCCGGTAGCAAGCAATATGATGCGTGCTCGTACCGCTCGCGCTCACTCCGGAGTTCGCTTTTCGATTTTTTCACTGCAAAGAGCTCTCTATTCCTCAAAGATCGCACCTAAGCAGAAACCCCCAAGTGTGACGATGGTTAATAGCTGAAACAAAGTCGGAATCGAAGCTTCTTTCAAGCGACCTCTTACCTTGTACACTTCAGCGGAAATACCTGAACCGAGCCAACTTAACCTTTCGAGGTCCTCAAACGGAGATCCGAAATCCACCTGACATAGGACAAATGAGAAAGGATCTCTGTCAAATGAGTTTTTCTGGTGTGGGTAGCATTGGACAGTGCGTACCTGGCAGTCTGCGACCGTGAGCTTCATTAGAACCTCGTTCCGTCCCAGGATAACTTGTCGAGCTGCTCATCAACATTGGTATAAACAATTTAGGAGGCATTGGCCAGAAAATAGGCAGAGACACCCGTAGCGTACATGGCGTGGAGGTGGAAGTCTTCTGTGGGGTCTCTTGCTGCAAGTGGTTCGGGCTCTTCATCGTCAGGCTCGACGTCATATTCTTGCTCAGTTTACCTGCAGTTGGGCTGTTCATCGGCGATAAAATCACTGACTGGATAACTGCACTACGCGCAGTTTTTGGAGCAGCCTGGCCTGCAGAATCCTGCTCAGTGCTCTTCACGAAAGGAGAAATGATTGGGACTCCGGGGCCGTATCGCAACTGGTATGGTGTGGCCGATGACGCTACCACTGGAGAGCTCAAACTGGGTGAAGCAGCGGCACCAGTTGACGTCATTGAATGCGCCAAGCTTCGCTTCGCCTTTGCCGGCGTACTGGATATTGGGGATCTTTCTGCATTGTCGACATTGTGCTTCCGCATCGACGGTGAACGCGGTCTTCTGTGCGTGGACTTCTGGGTGAGGTGGTGGGTCGTCGCGTCCTTCGCATACATACTCAATCGCTCAGAGCGCCGGGTCTGGTATCGATACGTTCGATGGTTGTCCTTGTTGCTAGTGCTGCTCGTGCTGCTACTGATACTGTCTCGATGGCCGCTCGAGCGGAGAAGCTCATCGTCGTCACCGCCACTCTGATTGTCTACGTCTTCTTCCTCGTCATCATCTTCGCTGCTGCTCATCGAGTCCTGGAAGAGCGCTTTTGTCACGCGCGGCGAGGCCGGTCTATTGTTCACACGTGCGCCTTTGACTGCCGTCGATGCTCCTGCTTTCCTGGTCGTTGCTAGCGCCGCTGCGGACGACGGCAACTTGTACGAGCGCTGCTTTCCGCGGCGCTTGCGCCCGCTGCTCGTGGTGCTGCTGCTGTAGCTGCGCACGCTCCCGCAGCTGCTGCTGCCGATGCTGCCGCTACTAAGGGGCGGCGTCGCATCGGTCGTGGCGCTGGGGGAGCCGCCAAAGAGCCGACGCGAGCACTCGGGCGAGCGCGGCGTCGAGACCGCCATGCTTTATTATGTGCTATTGCCACTTTCGAACAGCTGCAGTGCTAATTTGGCGCGCAATTTATTCGCGCGAAATGCGCTGGGGAAAACCCAAAACACCAACCCTGCGTCCCAAAATAATGCGTCAGTAACTTACCGCCTTCACCGAGCGTAAATTACGATCAGAAGAATATAATTCAGGAGTTGAAGCGAAGAAATGCGGGTCCGCATTTGGCTGCTGCTAGCTGTAATAAAAGCGCCGAGTGCTGACTGTTGAAGGAAGAAGCGCGACGTGCGCAGAGTGCGGCCGGCGGACGTGGAGAAGCGGAGCGCGACGGACGATACGAAAGAGCCACCACTTGGCGGCAGCAAGGGGCCGTTGCGACGCAGAACGACCAGGATGCTGGGCAAGCTCACCCACTGGCTGTCGACAAAGTTGGAGCTCGAAGACAAGGAAGATGACTCGGTGCGGCTGCGGTTTGATGCGCTGGTGCGTGCCCATCTATCCGCTCAACGTCCGCGGCAGCGTTCGATGGCAAACGTGCCAACTCTCTCTTTTTTTTTCTTTTCAATGCGTGTTTACTTCAACTGTAGACGCGCATGAAGAAAACGACGTTGGATGTGGTGCAGACAGCGAACAAACGTCTTTTGACGGATGATGACACGGTGCTCGACGAGAACTGCGAGGCAGCGAGCGGAGACACCGCACGTGCGGATGCCCATGCGAGTACGACGGCAGGAGCCCGCAATGACGCAAAGACGGTGGTCGTGCTGACGCAAGATGACCCGTGCGTCCACGAATACTGTACGTATGTCTTCTCTCTCTCCGTGCCATCGCACCTGAGCAATTGATGCCGGTAGGTCGCTCATTGAGGTTGTATGCTCAGGCGCCGCATTGGGAAACTGTTTGAAACTTGGGCTGAAGCCACAAAGCAACCAAGACATCTCGCTCTGGAACGTGCTCTACTCAAGCTCGCTCGTTGTGGATGAACCGGATTTGGTGCAGTCGATCCAGACAGCAGCTTTATTGTCTGACGTACGTTTGCTGGCATGTCTGGTGCTTGAGAGTGTTTGTTTATGATGAATTCTAACAGTGGCTCTTGTACTTGGTGGTCATCAGACTGACGCTGGAAAAGCACGCTGCTGGCTCAAGATCGCACTGAACAAGCACGCGCTCGAGTCTACGCTGTTGGTGGGTCGTGCAATCGATGGTTAGTGTCTGCTATAAGAGAAAAGAAAAAAGCTAACTGAGGCACATGGGGTGTTTTGTACTACTAGCTCATTTTCTCAGTCCAATGCGATCAAGTGATTCGATCCAGCTACGAAGAGTGGGCGTTGATGCGATGCTGCGAAGGCATGGGCTTGTTTCTGCAGATAGTGATGGACATTCGCAACGTCCATTTCGCGATTCGAGTCAACGACGATCCATTTCAAATCGCAGAGCCAAAGGAAACGCCGACTGTACCCATTGCTGGGACCCCAGACGGAGTCAAGGACAGTGCGACAGCAACCTCGAGCACAGACGCAGCAAATGAGCTAGCAGAGGAAGTGACGGTGTCAGCAGAGAAGCTGACCAGTGCGGTTGATTCTGCGATTACCGATGAAGAGTTTGTCGAAGTGTCGTCGATATTCTTCCCACACCGACACAAGGGCATCAAACCTTGGCAGTATGTGTTTGGTGTAGGCATCTCGTACCTCGCAAAGAATCCCTACCATAGTCGGTTCGCGCTCATCGATCCAGTGCTCGCGATCCCCAATATTGTGCAGGACTGCATCGACTTCCTCATGGAGAATCCAGACTCGCCTCGGCTGTTCCGCGCAACGGTGCTGAACGTACACATCAACCAGTTGCGTGAGATCGTCGAGACCGATGGCGCGTTGCCTCCCGACTTGGATGCACCAGCTGCCGGTGCCATATTGATGGATTTTTTTAAGAACCTTCCGGAACCGTTGCTGACATCAGAGAAATACGAAGCCTTCATTGCATCGGGGCGCCTGCGGGACGAAGAGGCGAGCATTCGCAATATTACGTGCCTGGTTCAAGATATGTCTGTGTGCGGCAAGTTCGTTCTCGAGAAGGTCATTGGGTTAATGCACTTTTTGCTATCCCCGGAACACACTGAGCATAATGGACTCGATATTGCGACAGCATCGACAACGTTAGCACCTGTGATCGCCTTCAAGAAAGAGCCCTCAAAGGGACCTTCGGGGCAACGGCGGAGCGCCCATTCGCAGCACCAGGATGTACGGTATGCCGCTGTGGGTGCACAGGTCGTGGAGCGTATGATCAAACACTACGATGTGATCTTCCAGGATGTCCGCGTTCAAGTCTCTGATGCGTTGACACGACTGGAGGCGAAGAAAAGCGCTTTGCTCTCTATTTATCAGCTGTTTAAAATGAAGCCCCAGGTCAACTTCTTGTCGGGCAAGCAGTACATGGAAGAGATCACAAAGGCGTTCACGGAAAACACAAGATCGGACACATCACCACCTCATTCGCCCAACAATCCAGACAAAGCGGCAACAACGTCGGCACCAAAAGTCACATCGCCGCTTCGACACAGAGTATCAATGCCACATATCTTTGGTTCTGACACACCATCGACGGAGTCTGCAGGCCACTCATCACAAGGACAGCTAGACATCCCAAGCTCGAGAACGGCGAGCGGAACAAGCACTCATGCGGTTCCGAATTACAGAACCTCGAGTGGCACAAATACCCACATTAGCGTCGGCGCACGGCGACAGATTGTCACAACGTCGAACCCGTTTCAGCAGATGCAGTTTCGTGCATCGAATGGTCTTGTAGGATCCCTGAATTCAGCATTCGATCGCTCGGTGGTTGAAATATGGGAGAAACATGGGTTCAATTGTCCAACGCTGCTCGGTAATTTCGACAAAGGGGGTGTGCTGCTGCTGCGATCCGTTGCGTATATGCTGAAGAACGACAATGACGTGCTCCAAGTGCTGTACACTCGAGCTCTGCCGTCTGCGACGCCGACGTACGATGCGGGGTTGGTCTCATCTGCGATTTGTGAGTCGCTGATCAATCTCTTGAAGCTCGTGTAAGTGTTTGCTTTTGCAATTGCATGGAAAAATGGTGGTTTAACTTGACCACTTTTTTGCTTATATTTGCTACAGCCCATCTCCTGAGCATCCTAGCATCAACATTGTTGCACTGTCAATCGAGCCGTTCTGGGAGCTTTTTGACGAAGAAGCGTACTTCTACAAGTTGTTCAACCTGATGTTCCGGGTTTTTGATCAGCTGTGGAGCGCGTTGGATCCTGAAGAAGCCTCGTTCACGCGCGTGTTTTGCAATACTGAGGCCAAGTTGAACGACCTTCTGAGCAAATCTCCTAGCTCAGTGAAAGACGTTCGGGACGAGTGGGAAGAGTTGTGGAAGCTTCTCACAGACCCTCCTGGGCTGGGTGAGGATGATGACAAAGAAGGGGGTTCCACGGAAGATGAAGCATCGCAAACGTCGCCATTAGTTGCGCCGCCGCCGTCGCCTCCTCGGATAAGCAAGAAGCCGTCGTTCACATTCCGGTCCGAGGACTACAAGACCAAACTGATGAACCCGTCCAGTATTCTGACTCTAGATCAAGTCGCGTACCTGGACAACGCAATGCCGATCACGTGCCAGCTGTGCCGGTGGTGCCTCCTGTACAGCACTGAAGCCAATGGCTCATCGTTGCATACCCTATTGGTGCTCACGAGGGGCCAAAGTCCGACGCTGCTTGTGATCAAAGACGACCAGGGCAACGTGTTTGGCGGCTTTGGCTCGGACGAATGGCACCGCGCGACGCAGTACTATGGAAACGGCGAGACCTTCTTGTTCTCCTTTGCTAATCACAAAGGGAGCAACAACGCTGGGTTCACCAAGTACCCATGGAGTCGCCGAAACAGTTATTTTATGTTGTGCTCGGAGGAATCGCTCGTCATGGGCGGCGGCGGCAGCTTTGGTTTGTATCTGGTAAGCTACTATCTGTGCTTGATTCATTTGGAGCTGTTGGCAACTAACCACTGCGTGTTTTCCGTCTTCTCTCTTTCGATCAACAGGACAGCGATTTGGCGTCAGGCACAACAGGGGCATGCGAGACTTTCAGCTCTCGACCTCTGGTGAGCGCTCAGGAGTTTTCGTGTGTCCACGTCGAAGTCTGGGGCTTCACAATTGGCGACAAGCCCATTGTGCAAAAGGATCCACGGAAGAAGAGCGTACTGGACTAAGCGCGTGCCGTCGTCCGCATCAACACATTCATACCGCGAAATGAAATTATTGCTTTTAATCGTTGCTTTTGTTCTTGTGCACAGCAGTTCAACGTCACAGTAGAGCTAGCTGCAGGTGAGTCTTGGCGCTGCTGTTTCAGGGATCATTCCGTGCGATGAAGCATGACAAGACCTCAAAGAGGCACGCTGCATCCTTTCTTTACATGATCTCAGCGCAACTCGCGCGGGCCCAATGCCACCAGCATGCGACAGAGAAGAGATACTACTACAGTAGTGTACAAACGTGATGCATGACGAGATGCTCTCTCACTGCTTCGGAAGACTGCCCTCCAGTGCCGGAATCAGCTGCGCGTCCAGTTCGATCTTGAAGTCCACGAATTCGCCCAAAATGGCCGTGTGCTACCGTCGAATTACATCGCATCAAAAGGAAGCAGCATCCAAAATGTCAGCAACTTCAGCAGTGCGCTGCACACAATCCTCAAAGAGTGTGTACCTGCTCGGTCGAGAGCGTCGCGTTGGGCTCCAATTGGGGCCGCAGATTCGCCAGTTGGTCGCGATACACCTGGTCAAAGCGCGCCACCAGCTTCTGCAGAAACACCTTGAACGCAGCCGCAACGGGCTCGGCCGCCGTTCGGTCGTGGAAGAGCACGGCCTGCACCACCGCCGTCTGGGTCGAGATCATCGTGATCGCTCCGGTCGTGTTCTACACATACACATAATCGCGAGCACTCGCGCGTCAGTAAAGAAAGAGCCGCAGCATACGTGGCAATACACTGGGCAACGTCTGGAAGCTCGTACTGTGAACTGCATGGGGCCGCTGCCGGGTCGTCGGTCGTCCGCGATCTTGGGGTCGTTCTTGCCCATCGTCGGGTTGAAATGCACCTGCATCACCTCTATCGCGCACACACAAGCAGCAAGCACCAGCAGTGAGCTTCGTACTCATGTATACATACACATACACGCATGCGCGTAAAAAGCTGCACGCTCAAGACGGCGCTGACTACGGTTCGGTACCTCCTCCGTCAATCTCGCGCGCAAACTGCGTGAACGACTGCACGAGCGCGTCGACGCCCTCTGCGTGCGCGTGTGGGTGCCATTTCCACTGCTCTGTGAAGAGGCAGATGCCCGACTGCCGGTCCAGGATCTTGAGCATGCGCAGCTCCTTCACGGCGTGGTGGCCCGCGGGCGGCGGCGGCGGCCCCACCATCGTCGTCATCACCGGCAAAGTGCTCATCGCGTACATGTTTGTTGCTGCTGCTGTGCGATTGTGCTGAGAAGCAATGCTTGTAGGAGTAATTTATCATCGAAAATTACATATCCACGTACTGTATGTTCTAATTAAACGGGTACGTTGCTTTAGAACATGTAGGATGTGTTTTCTTATAAATAGGACACTGGCTGCCAATAGGCACACAACAAATGTAT
>JAADVP010000520.1:0-19611 GCA_023335675.1 Globisporangium solare | reverse complement strand
TTCAAGCGAGAAATCCGATGCGCATACTTCTGGGACAGTCTATTGTCACAGCAGACGCGGGTGCAGAAAGTTCAAGTGGCGAAATTTATATTGGTACCGGAAATACTATGTCGAAACCAAGCGGCGAGGTGTTTTTTTCCTCTGGCAACTCCAACGAATCTTCTGCTGGTTCGATGACAATCACTGTTGGGAAAAGCTATACTCCCAACGCAGCTGAAGCAAATGTTATTGGCGGTGCCTCAACAATGCCGGGCGGTGCTGGAGGCGTGGTGAAAGTTATCGGAGGCAGTGGGCTGCACAATGAAGAGTCAAAGGGAGGGGCAACTATGATATCTGGTGGAAGCGCGTCGGGAACATCGTCGATTTCTACTGGGGGAACTCTGCACCTTGCTGGTGGGAATTCAACTGGTGATGGCGGCGGATCTGTCGAAGTTCGCAGTGGAAGCAGTGATCAAGCATCGTCCGGAAGGATAGTGATGATTACTGGATCAACCAACAATAATTCTCCAAGTGGTGAAATGAAATTTGAAACCGGGGCTTCAGATTTTGCTAACACAGGACCCATTTCAGTCATGACTGGAATATCAACGACTGGCACCAGTGGCTCCGTGGAAGTATCGGGCGGAGGCTCCATTTCGGGAACTGGCGGATCGGTAAAGCTTGCTGGCGGATCCAGCGATGGTGGTGATGGTGGTTCTGTGGCCGTACAATCCGGAGCAAGCAGCGCTGGAAGCAGCGGAAATGTCAAGATTTTGACAACCAAGGTTTACCTTCACAAGAAAACTCTGGTTCTATCAAGCTTTCTACCGGAGATTCGTCTCAAGGAACAGCAGGACGCGTTACCATTGCTTCTGGGAGCAGTGACACAGGCTTTGCCGGTTCAGTGGCTCTTTCTTCTGGATCTTCCATGGCCAGGGTCGCAGGAAGCATCATACTTGTTAGTGGCAGCAGCTACGCAGATGGCGGATTTGGCGGTGGCGTCAGTGTTGCCGGCGGCTCCGGTATTTCTTCAAATGGTGGTGTTGGAGGAGCTGTAACCCTCTCTGGTGGAAAAGGCATGGGCTTGCAGTCTCATCCGTTGGAAGAAGGGCACGGAGGCGGCGTTCATGCCAGTGGTGGTGAATCTGTCGACGCTCAAGGCGGAAGCGTAGTTCTTGAAGACGGAAACAGTAAATCGTCTGTCGGCGGGGAAGTGCAACTTCGCAGTGGCAAGTCTGATTTAAGCTCGTCCAGTGGCGTCATTATTGCGACTGCGAACTCTAATGGCGTCGGTGAAACTGGCAATATTACTCTCATCAGTGGTATCGCCAATTCGGGTGAAGCAGGCTCTGTGTACATTCAGACAGGAGCATCAAACGTCGCAGCTGGTGATATTTCGCTCTATTGGCGAAAATAATCTCAGCGATGGAGGATCTATTCGGCTCGAATCTGGAACTGCGACTAATCCGGCTACAACTGGCGGAAGCATAAGTGTTGCTGGTGGCGCTGGAACAAGTGAAAATGCGGGAAATGGTGGTGACGGCGGTAATGTTGTCGTCGTTGGTGGCAGTTCACACGGCTTTTCCAGTGAAGACGGAGGCGGATCTGTGCACGTTTCTGGTGGCTCGGCAGAAAAAGGAACCGGCGGTGATATTCATGTCAGCTCCGGTGGAAGCGCCGAAAAATTTAGCGGAGCAGTCAATATACAGACTGCAAAATCTGGATTCGATGGGATGAGCGGTCCAGTGAGTTTGCAAACCGGTCAAAGCTTGAATGGCAATACTGGCGCCATCGACATCTTCACTGGCGACGCTATTGAAGGAAAAGGTGGATCGATAAACGTTAAAGTTGGTAAAGCCACGTATTATGGCGGCGAAAGCGTGAACGTCCAAGCCGGCGATACCACCTCGCCTGGGTACTCTGGTGGTACTGTGAAGGTCGTTGGCGGCAGAGGCCTTAGTACAAACTCAATCGACGGAGGTGATGGCGGCGCTATTGAACTCAGCGGTGGCGAAGCTCGAGGATCGAATGCGGTGGACAATGGTGGTGATATCGCACTTACTGGAGGCACTGCTGTTAGTGGCTATGGTGGTGATGTTCATCTCAATTCTGGCATCGGCTCTGCCACGTCTAGTGGTGAAATTGGTCTTATCACAGCGAACGCTGGAGCTCGTGGCGCCAGTGGTGGAATAACAGCATTGACTGGAGCATCAACCTTCGGTTCATCGGGGGCTATTGATATCAACACGGGATCTGCGCATCTCGGAAGCGGCGGTGAAATCCAAGTTGGTGTTGGGGCTGGTGATCTAGGCGAAGGCGGATCAGTTTCGGTGGAAGCAGGCAGTACTACTGATTCCCAAACTGGTGGCTTGATTGCACTTCAATCAGGAGACAGCGAGAAGGCTTCCAGTGGCGACATTAGTCTGAAGACGGCGAACGCTGGCGCTGCTGGTGCTAGCGGTGGTATTGCTCTTGCGACTGGAACCTCATCCGCGGAAGGCTCGGGCGCCCTACTGCTTACAACTGGTTCTGCAACCGGCGGTCACGGCGGCAATATCGTGGCGATGGTTGGAGTAACCGACCAGCCCATTGTCGGCGAAGTGACAGTTACTGCTGGAGAATCGACCGCAAGAGTCGGCAAAGGCGGATCAGTAATCTTGACGGGAGGTGAAGGCACTGAGAATGGCTTTGCAAACGGAGGAGATGGTGGTGCAATATTTCTCTTTGGAGGTGGGTCGAAGGGTCAAACGCCAGGTGATCATGGTGGATCGATTGGTGCCGAAGGAGGCTTTGCAAAGAAAGGTCGAGGTGGCGATCTCTCTATGATCAGTGGATATTTCGAAGGGACGAACAATGGCAGTGTGACTCTCGCCACAGCGAACGCTGGGTTCAAGGGAACAAGCTCTTTCCTCTCCATTAGCACGAGTTCGTCGACAAAAGGTGACAGTGGAGAAATCACGATGACCACTGGTGACGCGATTGAGGGTCACGGCGGTCACATGATGTTTCAAGTTGGCAAAGGAACTCGGTTCGGTGGTGGCGAAGTGGCTGTGTCCGCAGGAAACACTACTGATAAATACAGCGGGGGGTCGATTACAATGACAACCGGCGAGTCTTCGAGAACCTCAAGCGGCAGCATTTTGGTTCAAACAGTGAATTCAGGCATGGCCGGATCGTTAGGGTCATTTGCGTTTACGTCTGGAGCTGCAACGGGTGCGGATTCTGGTGGAATGACTTTCAGTACCGGGACATCTAAAAAAGGGCATGGCGGGGACTTCGAGGTGACAGTCGGTAGTGGAGACACGAAAAGCGGTGGAGATGTCAATATCACTGCTGGCGATTCTTCTGGTAAGGCGAACCCATTTTTCCACGGTGTATAGGGTTTTCTAGATCACTAACTCTTTCTTTTTTTTCTTTGTAGCTCAAAACTTTGCTGGCAGTATGGTTTCAGTCGCTGCTGGTGCTGGAACTAACCCTCACGCCAGCAATGGTGGCGATGGTGGCACTGTTCAAGTCTTTGGCGGTGCTGCAAAAGGAAGAAATTCAAAGAGAGATATTGGCGGGTCGGTGCATGTCGAAGGAGGCGCTGCAGATTCTGCATCTGGAGGGAAGATTAAGATTTACTCCGGCGTTGGTGTTGCGATGTCGAGCGGAGGCATGGAACTCCAAACGGCAAATGGAGGTACCAGAGGGGTGTCGGGATCAGTGCTTGTTCAAACCGGGAACACCACTTCTGGGACAAGTGGGTCAGTTTCTCTCGTCACTGGCTTTGGAAAAGTCCAAGGCGTTGGTGGTGATATCGCTCTCAGCGTTGGGAAAGGCTTCGACACTAAGGGTGGCAATGTTCTAGTCAGTGCTGGCGACGTTTCGTCAATCCGATCCACTGGTGGTGATGTGTCTGTTGCTGCTGGAGCTGGTACCAGTCACAACAAGGCCGACGGTGGAAAAGGTGGCAATGTGTTTATCAGTGGTGGAGAAGCTCAAGGCCTAAGCAACAGCGACATCGGTACGAACGACGCAAATACTTTTCATTTTACTGAGATGACTCGAGTTTTAACTTTATTTGTTGTAGCTGGCAAGGTTACTGTTAAAGGCGGAGTAGCTGAGATGAGCTCTGGCGGCCAAATCGAGTTGAGTTCTGGTGTTGGATCGAAGACATCCAGTGGCAACATCTTTATAGCAACTGCTGACTCGGGTTATTCCGGAACAAGTGGATTTCTAACTTTGGCTAGCGGCAAAAGCTCTCGCGGTGACTCAGGAGGCATCTCTTTCCGAACTGGCGATGCTGCTGCTGGACGAACCGGCATTGTTGAATTGTCTCTTGGAAAAAGTTCGTCGGCAAAGGGGGTGGACGTAAAACTGGTTGCTGGTTCGACTAACGCCGCCACACAGGACGGTAGTGATGTTGTCATCACTTCTGGTTTCAGTGAAAACATGAATAGTGGCAATGTCACGATTAACTCCGACATATCGGGTAGAAACGGCGGCAGTGGTCCGATTCAGATTTTCTCAGGACAATCGTATCGTGCCGACTCCGGTGCTACCTCGCTGAGTACTGGTCCCTCAACTAGTCGCGATGGCAACATCAACTTTGGTGTTGGACTTGGAGGCGCAGGAAATGGAGGAGACATCGTCGTTAAGGCTGGCGATGCGCCAGCAATTGCTTCTACTGGTGGTGCAGTCGTTTTTCAAGGCGGAGATGGTTGGAGTACTGATCTAAAAGATGGCGGCGATGGTGGCGACGTGTCCCTCCAAGGAGGCCAAGCTTGGGAAAGAATTCAGCTAATGATCATGGCGGATCTGTCAAGGTCTCTGGCGGAAAAGCAAGCTCCTCGACTGGTGGCTTTATCCAGCTGACGACAGGAAATTCTACGTCTTCGTCAAGTGGTGGTGTCTCAATTGCTGCCGATGAGTCAACCCAATCGCTCACTCGTGCCTCTGGGAGTGTAACTGTGTCGTCGGGGTCTTCAGCCGACGACAATACGGGAGCAATTGCTCTTCGTAGCGGGCGCGCGACAACTGGAACAAGCGGTGACATTAATCTGCAAGGCGGCTCCAGCATGAAAGATGCAGCTAACGTTGTGATTCAAGCTGGTGCGTCCAGAAGCGCGAAGGGTGGATCAGTTTTGGTTGTGTCAGGAGTGTCGTTTCCAGGGACCAGCGGGAGTATCAATGTCAGTTCCAACAGAGGAGGTAGCGCTGGCGGCAGTGGTACAGTTAGCGTTTATTCCGGTATTGCTCGATTTGGATCTTCTGGGTCCATGAATGTAAGTTCCGAATCAGCTACCGGTGGGAACGGCGGGAACGGTGGGAACATTATCGTTACTGTCGGATCTGGGACGCTAGGTTCTGGCGGGAGTATAATTGTGAGCGCTGGCGCAACGACCCACTCTGACGGTGGGGGGAGTGTTGAGTTAAGCTCCGGCGCAAGCTCTTCGACGTCTAGTGGCGATATTCGAGTCATCACTGCAGCTGCGGGGAAAAGTGATTCTTCTGGTAATCTTGTGATTGGCAGTGGAGATTCGACGGCATACCCTGGTTCCGGAAACGTTTCGCTTTCTACAGGAACAGCTTCAAAGGGATCTGGTGGCATTATCACTCTTGACGTCGGGGTTGGCTCGTCCGGCGATGGCGGAAAAATCAACTTGTTCGCAGGAGATTCTTCAGCTCCTAGTTCAGAAGGCGGCTCAATTTCCATTTTTGGTGGACGTGGCGCGTCCAAGGATGACAAGAACGGAGGAAACGGCGGAAGTGTTCAGATTCGCGGCGGAATTGCAGATGGCCAAAATATTGCTTCGGATGGCGGCGGAAATGTGAACATTGACGGTGGTAAAGCTGCTCAATCGTTTGGCGGATCAATTTTTGTCCGTTCGGGTGTATCTGAAGCCACGTCGAGTGGTAACATTGAGCTGAACACAGCAGACGCAGTGCTTGGCAGTGGTTCACTGAAATTATTTTCTGGGCAAACCAACCGCGGTAACTCAGGCGATGCCGAATTGGCTACTGGTACTTCAAGCACCGGCTCGGGAGGCAACGCCCAAATTGCAGTGGGTGCTGGAGTCGGGTTTCCTGGCGGGAATGTCTCAATAAGTGCAGGTGACACAATCGCGTCTCAAGCGAAGGCTGGGAACGTCGAAATCCGATCGAGTTTCAATTTGTTCTCTTCAAGTGGGAGTTTGACGATCGAATCTGCAGATGCTGGCTTTGACGGTGCTTCGGGAGATATATATATATATATCAAGAGTGGTGCATCAGCTGCTAGCTCTGCAGGGTCCATCACCTTACAAACTGGACAACGTTCATCAGCGAGTGGAGGAGAAATCGCTCTTCTTGCTGGAAACTCTGGAATCGAAAACGGTCCTGGAGTTCAAGTTGTTGCTGGAGATGCTCTTCAAAGCAAAGGAGCAGTCGGTGGCGATGTCGTAATCTCTGCCGGCCGAGGCCTTGGGAACGATGTTTCAGGAGGTGGTCGTGGTGGCTCTGTGCAACTTCGTGGCGGATCTAGTTTTGGTCAGTCATCAACTTCTGATATTGATGGCAACGTTGTTCTCCAGGGGGGGATCAGCTGTGTCGGCCTCTGGAGGATCTGTCAACATCATCAGTGGTGGAAACATGATTTCGTCGAGCGGTGGCGTTGAAATCCAGTCCTATCCCGCCACTAATGGTGGATCAAGTGGTGATTTGAAGTTCTATTCTGGTGAAGCAAGCGAAGCATCAGGCTCATTATTTCTCAATACTGGACCATCTTCGAGCGGATTTACTGGAAACATGACTCTAACAACTGGAAAGGCAAGCGGCGGTGGACCTGGATCTACAATGTGCAGCGGTGACGTCAGCATTCGTACTGGAGCAAATGACACTGGCCCATCCGGCTCGCTGGAACTCTCTGCTGGTGCAAGTAAAAGCTCGACGGGAGGGGCCGTGCTTGTATCGGGTGGACAAGGTTTTACAGGCGGTGGAAGCGTACAAATCGCAGGCGGACACAGTTCTTCAGCTTCGTCAGCTAGTGGAAACGTTATTTTGAGATCTGGAAGTGCAGAAGATGTAGTCATTGACGGGCCAGATTCTCATATCGAGCTTGCTGGCGGCGAATCGTTGTCTCTCAAGTCTGGAAACAGTTCGTCGACAGAGATTAGCAGTGGGAACAACTTGAACATCAGCGTGCAGACAGGCAAGATGATAGTGTCGCACGCCGAAACAGCGATTCCAGGAGAAATCATTTGGCGTTTGCAAGCAAACAAAATGGTTACTCATGTCCCAGCTCAATTCACAGAAGTGACTTATCCATCTGATAGGAGAATCAAGACCAATATCGCTGACGTTGATGAGGACGATATCCTTCAGCGACTTCAAACTCTGGAAATCAAAAGGTATCGATACTCAAAGGAGTGGAGAGAACTTCGAGGAATTCCAGACACCGAGGTACGAGGTATTATTGCCCAACAGGTTGGCGAGACTTTTCCTGAATACGTGTCAGTATCGAAATTTGAGCTCCCCGACAAAAATTTCAGTCTCGACAACTTTCACGAGGTGAATAAGCAGCAAATCTCAATCGATCTCATTGCAGCAATGCATACTCAGCATAAAAGATTTAAGGTTGGTCCGAACTCTCCGACAGCAAGCGGGCGAATTGAAATAGCCACGGCAGACGCTGGTTCGTATTCAAACGGTTCTCCTTCAGGAAACAGTGGCGACATCGGAATCGAATCGGGGTATTCCAACGAAGGATTCAGTGGTGATGTAAACATTGCCACAGGAACTTCAGGTAGGTCAACCGGGTCAGTCCGAATACAAGTCGGTCAGTCGTCAGCAGGACCCGCAGGGTCTGTACTCATACAATCAGGGTCAACTCAAGGCGACACATCCGGAGGTTCAATTGACATCACGGCTGGCGAGAGCACGAGCAGCGCGTTTGGCGGTGCAAGTGTGAGTGTGCCTGGCGGTTCGCTGAGCGCATCGAGCGGCAGTGCCGGTGGCGTTGTCGTGTCTGGCGGCGGCGCGGTGGGTACGGCAAGCGGAGGAGATGTGTCCTTGGCGGGCGGCGTGAGTGACGCTGGTGCCGGAGGCAATGCCGCGTTGCCGTCGGGATCTGGGCTGCTAACAAGTGGCTCGGTGTGCGTTGCGAGTGCTGAAAGTGCGTCTGGAGGCGGCTCAAGCGGGTCTGTTACGCTGGGCAGTGGCAAGTCGGCGGCGGCTTCGTCTGGCGGCGTGACTGTCTCTTCTGGTGTGTCTGACAGTGCGAGCAGCCAGTCTGTGGGCGACTCGATTTCCGTGGCGAGTGGCACTGGTGCTAGTGGAAGCGGCGTCGTGTCTGTGAGCAGTGGCAGCATGACTGGCGCTGCTGCGTCCGGCAATGTGAGCGTGGCGTCTGGCGATGCTGTGAGCGGCGCTAGTGGTATTGTTCGTCTGAGCAGTGGGTCTAGTGTCAGTTCGGGCGGCGGCGTTGTGTCGTTGGGCGGTGGTTCAAGCGCGAGAGGCGTTGGAGGGTCTGTGTTGACGAGCGGCGGAGGGTCGGACACGGGATCATCTGGCGCAGTGTCGTTGCGTGGCGGCGTGTCGTCGTCAAGCGGGTCGGGTGGTGCTGTGGAGCTATCGGGCGGATCTTCGGCTGGTAGTGGCGCCGGCGGCGACGTGACTATTGCAAGCGGCAGTTCTGTGAGTGGCGTGTCGGGTAAAATTTCTGTTCGAAGTGGCTCGAATGGTATTAGCGATGGGGGGCGGGAATGTGTCTTTTGTTGCTGGTGACCAGACAAGCAGTGGTTCGATGTTGCTTTCGAATGGTCACAATAACGCCAATTTTTCGATTGATAGTGACGGTGGTGTGGCGCTTGCGAGCGAATCATCAAATGTGACCACAAGTTCAGTCTTTGGTGTTCAAAAAGTCGAGGAAGAGTCCATTTTTGAGAATTTGAATGCGCCAACAGCTGACGGTATCGTATTCCGAGTGCGGAAGGATTTACTTGTCAGCACAGTGCCAGCACATTTTCCACAAGTTGAGTCTCCGTCGGATCGTCGAATTAAGGCGAATATCGAAGATGTTGACGAGGATGATGTGTTGCAGCGACTGCAACGTCTTGAGATCAAACAGTATCGTTATACCGATGAGTGGCGCTGCATCCGTGGTATTGAAGATTCTGTGGTTCGCGGTGTGATTGCTCAACAAGCCCGAGAAACGTTTCCAGAATATGTCGATGTACAAGATGAATTTGCTCTGAAGGAAAACAATTTCAAGCTAAAGCAATTTCATCAAGTCGACAAGCAGAAGATCACGCTTGACCTTGTTGCAGCATTGCATGCTCAGCATCGACGATTCAACGTGGCTCCAAACACTGGAATCAAGAGTGGAGACGTCACAATCTCCACAGCCGACTCGGGTGCGTACATGGGCAGTAGCGACGTATCTGCAACAGGGTCGATCTCGCTTGAAACTGGGTTTTCTTCGAAGAGTGCGTCGGGCAATCTTCATATAGGAACTGGCGACTCTCCACAAGCACAAGCAGGCGATATTGTGATTGGTGTTGGGAAAAGCAAGACCATCGGCGGCAATGTGATCGTGGAAGCTGGTGATGCGGTCAACAATGAGGCTATTGGAGGGTCTGTTTTGGTTTCATCTGGTGGTGGTGACAGTGCATCTAGCGTAGGTGTACTCAATGCTGGCTCGATTGGCGAAAGCGGTGACGTGTTGGTTGGCATTGGTGCCGCGAATCTGGGCTCTACGGGTTGGGTCGAGGTCACAACAGGCAACTCGAGCGTCGGCACCAGTGGTGGGATTGCCCTCAATGTCGGCTCGAGCGCGTCAGGATTTGGCGGGAACGTGTCGATGTCAGCCGGAAATTCTGATTCGGCCAAACGTGGCGGCCAGGTGGCGATCGAATCAGGTGCAACAAATTCCGGAGTTTCGGGGAAAATTTCGATATCTTCGGCGGCTGTTTTCTCAAAAGAGGGTGAAAGCGGAACTGTAGAGATCAAAACCGGGGATGCAGCTAATGTTGCTGGAAGCTCAGTGGTTACATCAGGAGCATCACTCTCTGGAACAGGTGGCACTGTGGCTATTGTGGGCGGTGCGGGCGACAAGGGCAGCGGTGGCAACGGGAGGCTTGTGTCGGGCGCGTCGGAAACCGAGACGACTGGGTCCGTGTATCTGCAAACGGTGAGCTCTACAAAGGCGCGCACGGGCGGCATCGAAATCGGATCGGGTGCGTCAGCGAGGAGTTCAACGGGGAGTGTGCAGATCAGCAGTGGACCTGCTGCCCTATCTGCTAATGTCGGGTCGATTGGTGTGCTCGGTGGCGACTCTGGTTCATCAATAAGCGTTGGAAGCGCAGTATCCATCTCTGGAGGGCGCTCTAGAGAGGGTGGTTCCATCGCCGTCGCAGGTGGAGCCGGTATATCCAAGGGCGGTTCTTTCAATTTCACTTCGGGTAGCGGCGTGACTGGCAGTGCGATCAACCTGACATCTGGGTCAGCAAGATACTCGGGTAATGCGACGCTTGAAAGTGGGTCAGGTGAACTCAGCAGCGTATCTATTAATCTACGCTCCGGACTTGCATCGTCTGGTACTTCAGGAAACACGACGATCGGCTCTGGTAACGCGCGAGGAGGAAAAGCAGGTGATATTGTTCTCAGCACTGGAACGTCAAGCGGCCGAAAAGGAGGCGACATCAATCTCAGCGGTGGCAACAGCAGCAGCCAAGGTGGTGCAGTTACAATTCAGACGGGTTTTGGCGATCGAGGAGCAAGCGGAGCTGTCAGTATTAGCACAAATGCGACAGGGAAAGCGAGCAGCTCCGGCGCGATACTATTCAGCTCCGGTCTTGCTGATAGTGGCACCGGAAATGTCACTATTTCATCCGGATCATCGAGCAGCCCAAAGGCAGGTGATGTCGTGGTATCCTCTGGGGCAAGCAGCAGTGCTTTTGGCGGCAGCATCGCTTTATCTGGCGGCATGAACACGTTCAGCGGTGGTAGTATCATCGCACTTGGTGGTGATAGTACTCAAGCAGCTGGAGGCAACTTGAGATCCTCATCTAGATATGGAGTTACGCGAAGTGGCAATGCGACAATTTCAACAGCTTCTTCAAGCGACACTGGGGTGTCGGGATCGATTACTGGCTCGACTGGCTCTACTGCTTCGGGTGCAAGTGAAGGAATCACGTTGTCTACTGGTGCATCAGCCGACAAAAGCGGAGGTTCGATCTCCTTGCTTGTTGGCTCTGGTGGAACCAGCAGTGACGGTTTGATAAATGTGACTGCTGGAAGTAGCTCGACTTCTGTTGGCGGATCAGTTTATGTAACCAGTGGTTTCGGATCTGCTACTTCCAGTGGATCTATTCAAATCCGCTCGGAATCCGCGGGCATACAAGGCGACTCTGGGTCAGTCGTCACTCAAACTGGATCGTCTGCATTGGGAGAGAGTGGAAATCTTTTGATGAGTACTGGAAGCTCTCGAACCAAGAAGGGTGGAAATATTGAGCTTTTCGTTGACAGTGGAGGTCCTGTTAAGGGAGGGGCTGTTAACATCGCTGCTGGTAATAGCAACGACGTGGGCGGTGCTGTCCAAGTCCTCGGTGGTCAAGGCTCTCTAACCGGCGGTCAAATCTCTATTCAATCAGGCTCCAGTAAAGTCTCGACATCCGGGCCAGTCGCTATAGTCACTGCAGATTCGGGGGCTGCCGATCAGTCCGGCATGATTCTTGTTTCGACGGGGGTAAGTTCAAGTGGACCAAGCGGGAATGCCATCATTCAAACAGGAAATGCGGCTCAAGGAAGCGGTGGTTCGATCGTACTCAGTAGTGGAAAGGGGAGTGTTGGCGAGGGTGGTAATATTACTCTCAACGCTGGTAAATCACTTGATCCTTCATCTTCAGGAGGGCGCATTTACTTGATGTCTGGAAGCAATGAATTATCAAGCAGCGGAAGTGTTCAAATTGAGACGTCTAATGTTGGTTCGGCTAGCACCTCAGGTGCGCTGAGCTTAAGTACGGGATCCGCACCACAAGGAAGCGCAGGCGAAATTGCGATAAGCACAGGCTCTTCTACGAGTGGCAGCGGGGGCTCTATCTTCGTGAAAGTCGGCTCTGGTAACAGTGGTGATGGAGGCTCCTTGAATTTGCGCTCTGGGGATACGTTTGGACGGGCTTATCTGGTGGGCTGATCTCCGTAAAAGGAGGAAACGGCGTTGCAAGCGGAGGTTCAATTGATCTCATCACGGGAAGTGGCATTGTCACCTCAAGCGGAAGCATCAATATCCATTCTGCCGATTCTTCAGAGAATGGAGTCAGCGGGAGCTTATCTCTGTTCAGTGGCAGCAGTCAACGTGGTAAAAGCGGTCGGTTAAGCTTTTCAACTGGTCAGTCGACAGCCGGGTCTGGGGGCTCAATTATACTCTCAGTCGGTGTTGGTGATGCTGGGGATGCTGGAGATATATTGCTAACGGCTGGTACTACAACAGACTCATCTACAAGCAGTGATGGAGGCAACATCAAGTTATCCGCAGGCTCTACTTCTGGTGGAATCGGTGGCTCTGTCAATCTTTTGAGTGGATCGACTTCATCATCAAACGGAAGTGGTAACATCAATTCGCAATCAGCTAATGATGCATCAGCTGTTGGTGGTGCGAGTGGAGAAATTAGACTGAATATTGGTGCAAGCGTATCGGGAACTGCTGGTCCTATAACTCTATCCGTAGGTAACAGCGGTGGCTCACCTGTCGGCAAGGTGTCTCTTGTGGCTGGTTTGAGCAGCAGAGCCATGGATGGCGTCGGCGGCGCAGTGGAAGTGACGGGCGGCTCTGGTGTGAAGAGCGGCGGCGCGTTGTCGTTGTCGAGCGGCGTGGGTTCGAGTCTGTCGAGCGGCGCTGTGGATATCGGAAGTGCTGCTGACTCTGGTTCGACGGGTGTCGTGACGAGTGGTAACGTGACGTTGTCGTCTGGCGCGTCGCCTTCTGGTTCGAGCGGCGGTCTGACGTTGAGCATGGGTGCATCTAGTGGCGGCAGCGGCGGCTCGATCTCGTTGTCGGTGGGCGTGGGCTCTTCTAGCGCGGGTGGCGACATCATGCTGAGTGCTGGAACGACGACGGCGGGTGCTGCGAGCAACAGCGACGGTGGCGACGTTAGTGTGTCTGGCGGTTCGGCTTCTGGCGGTTTGGGTGGCAGCATCTCGCTTTCGAGTGGTGCGTCGTGCAGTGGCAACGTGTTGACTGCGTCTGCGGATGCGTCTGCTACTGCGGGCGGCAAGACTGGGTCGTTGATGTTGCGTACTGGTGCAGCTGGTGTAGCTAATGCTGCTGCTAACAGCGGGTACGTGTCTGGCGGCGTGAGTATCGCGTCTGGTTCGAGTACGAGTGGCGGCAGCGTGGGTGCGATCTCGTTGTCTGTGGGCGCTACTAGCGGCGGCACTACAGCGGGCGGTGATGTGACTGTGGTGTCTGGCTCGAGCAGTGGTGGCGGCGGTGGCGCGGTTAAAATATCTGGTGGTGCTGGTGGATTTGCTGGTGTTGGCGGATCTGTGGTTGTTGAAAGCGGTGAAGGACCTACGACAGACAGCGGACAGCTGGTTTTTGTTACTAAAGACTCCAGTCTGTCTAGTGGAAATGCCATGCTATCAACGGGATCGTCTGCGAGTGCGAGTAGTGGTATTCTAAAACTATCTACTGGTGCTTCTATTGGTGGCGCCAGTGGTTCCATTTTACTCTCTGTTGGTGAGGCTATGACAGGAAATGGTGGTGACGTCTTGCTAGTAGCTGGTGACAGCAGCGAGTATGGTGGTGGCGTCAACACTCGGAGTGGTTCAAGCTCTTCGAATCAACGCAGTGGCAACATTGTCATTGCATCAGCAGATGCGGATTCTGTTGCGGGTGGAAGATCCGGCTCACTAACGCTAAGCTTCGGTGCGGAATTTGGTACCCTTAGCGGGACAGGGCGTGTCTCTGGAAGCATCAGTCTTGCAACTGGTGATAGTGCAAGTGGTGAGGCAGGTGAAATTTCGCTGTCCGTCGGTAGCAGTGTTGCTACAATCGGAGGACAAGTGTCAATTGTCGCTGGTCACAGTATCACTACGGGCGGAGCTTTACTTCTTTCGAGTGGTATTGGTTCCACCATTGCGAGCGGTAAAGTGGAGATTGGTAGTGCTTCAATTGGGCCAGCCATTTCAAGTCCTGCTCCTGGCCCTGCGGTGACAAGCGGAAATGTCGTTTTGTCATCTGGTGCATCATCTCAAGGATCAAGTGGGAATCTCACTTTGAACTCAGGTGCATCAGCCAGTGGAAGCGGCGGGTCAATTTCAGTGTTTGTGGGTGTTGGGACTTCTGCGATAGGTGGCGAGATTGCTCTTACTGCGGGAACTTCGCCGAGCACTACTGGAACTGGAGGCTGTGTGACAATTACGTCTGGTGCATCAAGCTCAACTGGTGGTCTGATTGGACTCTATAGCGGTGTAGGTGGATCGAAAAGCTCTGGCGATATCGAAATTTTATCGGGTGACTCTCCAGCAAGTGTGAGTGGTGATATCACAATCGCGACAGGGACATCTGGGTCGGGTACGTCTGGCTCGTTGACTCTTTCATCTGGTGCTGGAACTGGAGGAGCTGAAGGTGATGTTTCAGTCGCAGTCGGCTCTAGAGATCTTGGTGTCGGTGGCAAGTTGTCTATGTCTGCTGGATCCACTTCGGCAACAGCAAGTGGCGGTGGCGTCGAAATCTTGTCGGGCGGAGGGAAAACTACGGGTGGCGACATAACGATCACCGGTGGAAGTGGCAGTACAGGTGCTGGAGGTTCACTGTTCTTGACAAGCGGAGTTGGCTCGGATAGCGGTGCGGTTACGATTGCTTCTGCTGAGAAAACTACGGCCGGTTCAACCGGAAGGATCACCATTAAATCAGGAACGATGACGACTAGTGGTGCAGGAGGTGACGTGTCGATCACGGTTGGCAGTGGCCCTTCAAACACTGGTGGTAGCGTCGCGATTGCGGCTGGTGAGAGCAAAAGCCTGGCTGGTGTCGGAGGACTTACGTCTATCAGCGGAGGCAAAGGTATGACAGGAGGCCAATTGATTCTTTCGAGTGGTACCGGCAGCACCGGTGTAGGAGGAGCCATGACAGTCACGAGTGGCACCAGCGCAGCTGAAAGTGGTGAAGTCTCAGTGGCTTCTGGAGGTTCGGTAAAGACCGGCGCTGTCAAAATCGGCTCGGGGAGTTCGACAACTGGTACAAGTGGAGCAGTGACAATGTCGAGTGGCGCTTCAACTAGTGGTGCGGCAGGAAACGTCGTTCTGAGTGTTGGTAGTAGTGGCGCTGGCACAGGGAGCAATTTGGCGGCGACTGCTGGAGAAGCTACTGCTGGAGTTGGTGGAATTGCATCACTCACCGGTGGTAAAGGAAGTACAACAGGCGGTCTAGCAAAGATTGTTGATGGTGCGGGCGGCGCCAATTCTGGTGGTGATGTGCAAATCCTCAGTGGATCTAGCACCAGCTCGAAAGGTGGCAAGGCTACGATCGAGACAGCAAGCGGTGGCACTGGATTTTCAAGTGGTGACATTTCGATCAAATCCGGTGTGGCAACAGGCACAAGTTCTGGCAATGTTACGATAAGCTCCGGCCAATCCAACGGAGGAACCGCCGGCTCCATTCTGTTTGCGGTTGGTGATTCAGACACAGATGCAGGTGGGTCGATTACTGCAACTGCAGGAAAGACTACCGGCGGTGCTGGAGTGGGAGGTGATGTGAACATTTAAGCAGGCGGTGGTGGCATCACAGCAGGATCAGGTGGCTCGGTAAACGTTCGTGTTGGCTCTGGATATCTGAACGGCGGTCTGTATGTGAGAAACCCTGACGATTCCAGCATCTTATCCGTCACGAAGAATGAAGTGAAAATGACGATATCGAGCATCGATCTACACGCGACCACTTCGACAATCTCGCTCACGGCTGCGACTGAAGTGACAATCTCTACGCCTAGCACGGTATTCCAAGATGGAGATGTCGAAATTGACTCGAATGATTTGGTGGTGACACATAGTGACTCCCACGAAGTATTCCGGGTCAGTCCTGCGTTCGATAGAATCGCACTCTCAAAACAATTGACGCTCAGCACAAACGAAGCGTCGATTACTCACTCGGGCACGACATCGTTGACGATTTCGACAACCAAGTTGATCTCGACGGGCGGTGCAGTTGAGTTTAGCGGGTCAGGCGACGTTGGTTCGGTGGCACAGGAGAAGTGGTGCTTGCTCGTAGTGGAACAGCCCCAACGTCAACTGCCTGTAGCACCCCTGGTGCGATCCGGTTCGACAACCGGTTCATCTACATCTGCGTCGGCCAGAGCTGGCTGACAGCGCAGTTGGTGCCCCATGCAGTGACTGCAATGTCGTGCATAAGTAAGTGCATATATTTCATATTTCATATTTTAGCAAAAGTGTACAAGGAAACAAAAAAAAATAATCAAGTCATGCATCTCTTTCATGTATCCTGTTAAATATCCCCTTTGCAATTAAGAGGTATCCCTCATGCCCAAGTGTTGGCAGGCTATGCAGATGCCACCTGTACCTATTTACTACAGGCACACATCCGCACACTATTCCATAAGCTACGGCTAAACACACGACTTGGCCCTATGGATTTTGCTCTTGACCAACTACAGCATATTGGGACCACGCGCTTGCATCACGATTCTCAGCCATATCAATCAGCTATTTTGTTATAGGGTGCACTGATCCTCGTATCGGCGAAGCTGACTTGCTGGAGTCCTGCATCTTGACGGCCGTGCGTGCCTTAGTCGGTGCTCGCTGCGCAGTTGCGGGACGAGGAGAGAGAGGGGGGAAGGGTGCTTGACAGCGACGTGACTTCGTTGTTGAAGGGTCTAATACGAACTCGCTGCAGATATATCTTCAACACAGACTCATGGGGTGGTGGCGAATCACCCAATTTGAGTGGGCGCTCTTACATCATGGTGCTTGCACTACTGTATGAGATGGGCGTTGTCGTTGATATCCTCATATTTTATAATCCATACATTCGTCGTTAATTTCGGGAATATTTCCATGCATGTCATCCTTGGCCAGAGATGTGCGCACAGCTGGACTGAGCAAGCGAGCGAGAGAGAGAGAGAGAGAGTAGTAGTAGTAGCAGTAGTAGGAAGCGGACATGAACGCTCGCGGGTCCGTGCTCGCAGAGAAGGCGCCGCTGCTCGACCAGCGCTCCAGCAGCAACGCCCCGTCGGCGGCCTCGACGTGCACGAGGGAGTCCACGCGCGTGGACCTCCGGCGTCTCGGCGCGATCGGACTCGTGCTCTTCTGTCTGGCCGCGGCCGTAGGGCTCGTTCGCGTCATCGCTATCTCAAACCAAGTACTCGAGACACTGAAGCAGCTCCCGACAGTCTCCCATGGAGTCGTTGCAGCAGCCCTGTCGAATGATCCATGGGTTGTATCCCCCTGTGGGTAATGGCAGCAGCACTGAACTCTCGGCGCGCGTGCTGATCGTGTACTCGAATGGGGCCCACCTGTCCAAACTCGCTCACGCCGTTGAACAAGGAGTCCGCAGTGCGCTCGCCGACAATAATGGCACAACGTTGCGCATTCGCACCGTGGGGAATGCTTCGTACAAGGACGACGTTTTGTGGGCAGATGCAGTGATTCTTGGCTCCCACGTGATCAATGCCAATGTCGAGCCCAAGGTGCGATCGCTTGCAAAGGCTGCTGGTGACTTAGCTCTTTTTTTGAGTGAGGTTCTGATTTGTTTCCTCGCCTTGCTTATGTCAACATATTGCTGCTGTCTAGATGTCTGAGTTCATGAGTATGTGGGCTATCTCGGACGACCTCAGCCGCAAGATTGGCGCCGTGTTCGTCACTGGCGGTGGCATCTCGTCGGGTGAAGAGCTCACGGTGGTCAATTTGCTGCACTCGATGATGATCTTCCGCATGATCATTGTCGGCGGCGAGCGCTGGACGAGCGCTTTCGGTGCGTCCGCTATCGTCTCTGAAGGCCCCTTCCAACCGCGTGAAAAGGTCGAGCCTGGCACGAACGAGTTCCCATCTCTTTGCTATCCGACTGATCCCGACGGAGTCCATGAAATGTTTAAGGAAAAGGCAGTCGGACTGGGCCAACAAGTAGCAGGTCTCGCTGCCCTTCTCCGCCAACACACACAGTAGGTGACTTTGCTCTGGTGCATTCAGCGATTGTGCTTTATCCATCATCGAACATTTACGGCGGTAAAGATGCACCTCCAGGCACTTTTATTGATGTCTTGAATCGGCCAAAAAACTCTAGATCCTGCCAAGTACGTGGTGCTTTTCCTTTTCTCTTAATATATTATAGAGCCTCAATCCATTCGCTTCTTATCGCGACGCGTCCAGCTCGCTCAGGTACGTGGATGTTCGATCGAATGCCCAGAAAGTGATCGCAGCACTGGGGATCCCGCGTGAAAACGCTGCCTGCCAGCCTCGAAATAGGTGGGAGACGCCGTGCTCCCGTACCAACCGCGTCGTGCTGGAGACCAGGCCCGTGTACTGACCCTTGGTGCCATCTACCTGGATGAGCGACTTGATCGTATCAAACGGGAGTGCGATTGCCCAAAAGCTGACCCCTCCGAACGCACCCGCAGCCAGAAGTAACGCTGTGTCATTCAGCGAGTCTACGCGCGCCAACCGCGCGCGCGCAAAGTCGTATCCTAGGAAATAGCACGCGACACCAAGCGAATCGCGTACGACCGTCGTCGGGAGCCCCCGCCACAGTGCAAGGCTGCCTTCGCGCTGCACGACTTGTCTGATGCAGTCGCATGCGCCTCGGTATCTTCGGCTCGCGCCTTGGCTCTCGTACTGCACCTGCAGGCGATTGCGGACGAGCTCCACAGGCGTGACCAGGAGCGCGTTCAGACCGCCTGCGATCGCGCCACTGATCAGCGACACGGCCGTCGGAGTGAGGTACGGTTGCAGCAGCGTCGCGCGCGGCAGAAGGTCGTTGCGGATCTTGGACGACGTCGTGAAGATCACCGACTTGTACACGGCCTGGCTGAAGAACGGCGGCAGGAAGCCTTTGTAGAGCCCCCTGGCCGTCTCCTTCTGGATCGTCTGGCGCGCGCAGTCGAAGAAGCCACAGAAGCGCGCGGGCGAGATCTGCAGCCGCGTGCGGATCGTGTCGAACGGGTGGCACACCGCGACGCTCGCCATGCCCGCCACGGAGCCCGCGAGCACCGACTTGGCAGCCGGCGACAGCGCGCGACGTTCGCTCTCCATGGTGCTGCTGCTGAATGCGTGTGAGTGTGACCGAAGCAGTGGCCGAAGCGGTGATGGACTTTCCCCCTTTAGAACTGATCGGACCGAATGCAGTACCGGTATAGTCATCGGTACCTCAACATCCAAGGAGTTTATAAAACAGCTCCCAAGGCGTTTATAAAACAGCTTCCAAGGAGTTTATCAAATAGCAACTTTTAGTACGAGGTGCGAGGGGGTATTATTATTAAGGGAATATAAAAAATATACACCAGGATAAATTAAAAGTAAAAAAATACACAAAAGATTTAAAAATAAAAATACACAAAAAGATTCAAAAGTAAAAAAATAGACCAATCACGTATACTATACGACAAAATATACACTCTGAATTCAGGTCTGGTGTACATTGATTTATATGCTAACCCCGCA